>WJFA01004092.1:0-11363 GCA_009870155.1 Pseudobourletiella spinata | reverse complement strand
CGGTCTTTGAATTTGCGGAAGAAGACCGAGACCGACTTCAATCTCTAGTAAAACCAGTACGCTGGTGACTAATGAGCACACAGTGACGAAGCGTATTCTAAGATTTGCATTGCAGTATATACTCGCGAGTTATGATTTTGAAAGCGAATACACTTTGACAGGATGGACATGTAAATGAGCATTTATCGGAAAATTAGCCTGTTCCAGGTGACGCAGACTGAAGTAGGCCAATAGGAGAATAGCCTATTACAAATTACAACATTCTTTATCTTATCTCACATGCAGCAGCATTCCATACGAATTCATGCTGCTCGAGCTAAACATACACCAATTTTGACACTATCAAGACACTTTACAGTGCACCATGACTTGAAAACTAGGTTAAGGTCACAATCGGATTTTATCTTACAAATTGAACTAAAACTGCGCCGTGGATACCACTTGGTACCTCAACCTGGCTCATCCTATTACCCTCCTAAACTTTTCTGACTGAAAATTTGCAGCTGCCAAGAACTTATTGCACCATTAGGAGTGGAATGCACTCCTATTCCAATTGCAGAAAAACTACGCCACTCCTATCTGCCTTACCTCATGCCATTGTACCCTCTGCACATGTGAAGGATTTAATTTGGCAAGTCCTACCTCTATCATGTTCCAAGTTCAGTCACTGCGGTAGAATTCATTTGCCCACGCAAACTGCATTTAGTACAAGGAAAACCTGCAGAAAAGTACGTCATTAGCAGAAGGTCATTTTGAGGCTAGATGTCATATTCAGAAATTATGTGGACCGGTCGTACACACGACAAAGTCAGTTTATGCCGTCAACGTTTTATTGAAAAATTACGAAACTCCGTCTTACATAAATATATATATATATATATATGTATGTATATATCATAATATAGGTAGTCTGTTTCTAAACTATTAATCAACAATGGTTAACAACCTCATACTTCTAAAAGTGCAGAACCACTGTTTTCCTACAAACGCGTTGGCTCAGCTTCAAGAAGGTGAGAAATCCAAAAGTATAAATTAAGAGCACGATACCAATGAACCAGTGCAGGTCCATGGTGGCGCTTTGAGGATCACTGTAGTCATTATCGACATAGAGGTTGGAAGAGGACTGTAGCCTAGAGCTATTTCGTCGACCTAATGACGAGGCAAGCATGTGATTAATATCAGAGTCTTTTGATAATGAAGTTGTCCGCTGGAAATCATTGTGCTCATGTTTCTTTTTCTTCATCTTCTTTTTTATCATGGGGGGTTTGAAGGGTGGAAGGGTCGCTTCTCCTCTACTATTAGACACATTAACTTGAACTGGATGCTTCAATGGAGAAATCAATCTCCTCAGCTGCGAGCTATCGTTTTTTGCTCCCCTCTCCTCCAAAGGCAAGGCTACTCGGACTGACGATCGCGGGAGTTCCGTTGAGTTCGTTCTGATTGATCTCACTCGTCTTGCCCCCTGAGGATAATGATGAGCAGCTCTCCTTTTGCCCTCGCCCTCGATCCTTGTCATCTTTCCCGCTCTTCTTACCCGCCTCGGATTTCTGCAGTCGGCCTCGGGAACCTTCGAAGTACCACACATGTATCAAAGATCTATTATCTCCTTACTGTAGGTATGAAAGCTATACACATTGTACCACTTTGAAAGCGAAAAACAAATTCTATCCATGATAAAATTTTAGCTTACTTGGCCAAGTTTGGGCAACGTGTAAGTCCACGATGACAATGCCGAAGAGGCCCAAGAGGTACATGCCGGGGAGTGACATCCTTCCGTTTATTGCTTTCTGTCGAAGAATCAACAATAACAAGTTTTTAAAGCCATCATCCAATAGCATCATTACAGCCAACAGAACAATGCCTCGTGCCACTGCGAGGCCTTATGGGAAATGGTGTCACGCACTTTTCCCTTCCACGGCTTAAGTTAAACTAAATACTTTACTCTACTCTTCAGAACAGTCAAGCCCTCCCTTCTAACCGAAATTCAGTTTAAGAAAATTCAATAAACCAGATGTAGCATCCTACCACCAAGCTACACCGACTGCACCGGTACACTCAAAAAGACTGCACTGGTTCTCAGGCACTGAGACAGAACCACGCATTACTGACACTCAGCAGGCAGTAGAATGCAATGCGCATATTACGCAGATTACGAGTCATTTGAATATTTATGGCGGGCTTCACTGCCGAACTGTCAACTGCCGCTTGCACACCGACCCGTCAACCGTCCGCAAAATGGTACAGCTCTGCATGGCACAAGCTCTTCAAAATTCTGGTAAACTCATATATTTTCTTACGTTATTCTGAATCTTTCGACGACTCCAATTTCTTAGAACTTCTTTTTCTAGCCACAATTAACTTGAGCACTCAGCAAAAACGACGTTGCCAAGTGGTATCAGCTGAACTGTTATGATCAACTTTGGGCAAAGACACGGTGATTGTTGGTTAGGCAATCAGTGACTCCTTCACGGGAATTTTCCACTGTGACAGTAAGTAGAGAAAATGACGAGGAACCACACGCGAGTGCACAACTATTCTCAATGGCTTGTCTTCCACGAAAGTAATTAAGGGTTACTGGAGATCCCCGTAGTGGAAAATGTGATTCAGAGATTCAGAATTTCTTCACGTTTTCCTCATCATCGTTCCGTATGTGTGTCTCACGAAGGCCCAAAAGGATGTCGTCGTATGTGCACACACAACAGCCAGATGAGCGACTGTTACCAGTGTGAGTGCCAGCCGGAGAGATGTATCAAGTCAATTACCTACACCACTAGCACACAAGCCTCTTAATCTTATTCGTCCGCATTATATGACCTTTAGGAAAACTGTAATTTTGCTCCGGCGCTCATCGCTTCCCTCTTTGTGTTCCAATTTTCCTCAAGTGGCGAGTAACAATTATCTCTGACACTAACCTACAGAGGAGACGAATCGCCTCAGGATTCACACATGTTTCAATTTCAATATTAATGACCCTTTCAATTTCAGGTGGTGTGTGTGTCTGTGCGAGTGAGGGAGAGAATAATTAACTACCCCTACTACACAGTACTACTACTACTACTAGCAAGAAGTACGAAATTTTCGTGCGTTTGCAATTAGTAATCTACTTCTTCGCAAAGGCACAGGTGGTTCTGCATGAGTATGTGTCTGTTGTAAGTAAGATAAAAAATATAGACAAATAACCTTTCAAATTAAATCCGTTTTAACTCGTTCGCTCACTTTTTGCTTGTGCACAGGTTGGAAGACGAAGGCTAAGCACTGGACAACTGACTGGCTGACGATAGATCCGCTCCAGTGCTGAAGAAAAACGTGGAGACAAAGAAGGCCGGATGCAGACAACAACAAGAGGAGGAATGGCCAGTAGAAGTGGTTCGGACGGAATGTCCGCCGGCTCCTATGCACTATTATTGTTATTATGACAAACTTGTTATGTTTCTCACTCTATATAGCACTGTCCTTGTCTACTTTATCTCGAGTTTGTTTGCTCGGACTACGACGACGGTGGCGAAGGTTGTTGTAAAATGGTTAAATATAGGAAATGGAATGGTTCCATTAACATTGCACTTGAAAACCCTCCTGTCAGTTAGAGCAGTGGTGTGAGAACTACATAATAAAACGTTCTGTGCACGCCAGACTTTGGTACGAGAGTGTGGGAGCCAACAACAAGATGATGATTATAGAAAAAATTCCCGTTACCTGCTCCTAACGCGCTTTACGCTTTATATCCCCGCCGAGCCAAAACCCCAGTACTTACCACTACTTCCTTGTCCTTTTGCACGAAGCGGTGAAACTTAGCCTTGCTGCTTCAGTCACAGCCCTTGAACCCTACCTTGTCGAATTTATTTTTATATTTATCTTATGTTATAACTGAGTGGAGCGGGGTGACTCATTGAGATTTGCTGAGTAAATCTAGAGCTCTTACCCGTACTGAATTAATGTGGGGTTACTTGCGGGGTTTGACGGTAGACGGTTTCCGTAACTTACCCAACATTACTGTTAAGTTTACCACTTTGCTTTTCAGCAGAGCTGTAGCATAGTAGTAGTGTTGCATTTGTAATAGTGTATAAGTGGTAGTAGGAAAGAGCTATGTGGTAAGGGATGCTGGGAAAATCGGCGTGGGTTATATGATATACGGTACGCTGTAAAATTACGTCCTTTTCACGCACTCACTCACGCACGCACTTACCAAGTCCTTGGTGAAATAACTATGAGCAGATCCCACACAGTTTTCCGATCGGTGTCTTCAGAGTATACTTTTGTGTGTGTGTGTACCACACCAGTGGCTCAGATGTACTGCTGCCTGTCAGTTTTGCACTATGAATCTAGGCTGAGGCTCACACTCAGAGGGGCTATACAATATGTATAGAGAGGAAGGAAGACTCGAGATTGGCAGTAATGCAAAGGTTCTGTGTATGGGTGTGTGTGTGTGAGCAAGAGAGAGAGAGAGAAGCCCAGTTGCTGTTGTCGTTCATGTGTGTAAAGTAGGTCTTTTCGGTAGTTTGGCTCAAGTGTAATTACCCTGATGTTCCATTGGGTACGTTGCGGAGGGAAGAACCGCAAGGCTGTGTACATGTACGGGATGTAATATTTCGCACGCCGGGTCGTACACCATATATCTATGCACAATAATAATCTCGTCCGTCCACGAGCGTGGATGGTACGTAATCATTGCTCTTGAGAGTTTGTAACCTTTATTGTTTTGAGGAAAATATTCTAGCGTATATTACTCCGCGCGGCGAATGCGTGAAGCCTTTTTTATGATGCACGCGGGAAGAAATATGTGCTGATGATTGGATTCGATCCACTTTATCGCCCGTAAAGATGACATTAATGAGCTGGCTTGGATTTCACACGTTATTCACTGATGAGTCCAGCAGCAGCACTCAATCTTGTGCGACGTTTAGATGACCCACTATCATACCGTGTCATCATGATCCCATCATCATCACTATCCTCAACAAATCATGATCGTCATCATAATCGTCTTGATTGAAACCTGATTTCTTCCACTGGAATTGGAGTAGCCCTACTGTAGCCATTGATTCTAGAAAAAGAGCTGGGAGAGACGCTATGAAGGGAAAGTGTGACCCACCGTATGAACTGGCGGGGAGTACTCCTCTCCTCTCACGACTGTTGTCTCAGTTACTCACTCGTTAATAAACTGTTCCAACGACCGGTTAATTGACTTGAGTCGATGACCATGCACTAAACATGGGAAAGATTATAATATCATTTATTATTATCGTCTCCCCACATTATCAGCTCCCATATCCATTTCCATTCCATTCCCAGCGTAACTGGGTCAGTCTTCTGGAAACTTGAAAAAAATGGCAAGGGTACATTGTTGTGGATACAACTGGGAGGGATAGATCGTCACTCGTCACTGTTTTTGCCAAGTTTATTTCCATCCCCGTTTAATAATAATACTGAATGTCAGAGGAATACAATGTGCTGACCCAAGTGAGAACAAACATCCACACGCTCTCTGCTGGAATTCACTGCCATAGTACGAGAATCTGAGAGTGCCGGGTTCAGCTTACGTACGCCAATTCAATTGGGGAGTTAATGCGCTATTTATTCCGGGGGGAGTGCAAATAGTGAAACGTTATGAGCGTGAAATATAAATTTCGGATCATGTCACGTGTAATTGCCGATAACAATTGGCATTTAAACAGCTTCATAAATCATGAGTCAGAAGAAGCTCAAGTACGTTTACTGCAGGCTGCACTGCACTGACGTGCGTACGGACCAATTGTACTGTACATAGTAGTAATCATGTTTTAGCAGAACCTCTGACCGTGCATATAGTTACGGCCCGCCACCAAACCCTCATCATCACACCACCTTTAGCCGCCTGTCTGTCATGTTCGTGTGTACATGTGCTTAAGCGTGTGTGTAGCTGTGTTGCACTGAAAAGAAAAATGTTATAATGCGCGGCGCCGGTGATCTCTGTCTCGCTCTCTGGGTTCAAATTCCGTCAAATATTTTTCTCCGTCTCTCTCCATCTCCAACTCCCTTTGCAATAATATTCGCCAGCTTATTAGGATGACTGTCTGCGATTTCCCATTTATTAATCAACGCGACTGTATCCAAGTGAATCATGGGATGACCGTCGGTGTTACGGGGAAAGATAGATACAGGCTGGGAATGAGCGAAGAGCTGTAGAACTCACGGTCGATCTCATTACACTTCTGTGTGTATGTGCTTGCTGTGCTTGCCTGCATGTGTGTGTGTTGTTATACAGAGCAATGATTGCATTTTTATTCCACTTGTTGACCGGTTCATTCACCTCACCCAACTCTCAGTGTGAGATATGAACTGATTTGGCCTTGTTGTTCTCCATCATCCTCCCCCCTCACCTCCTCCAATAGGTATAGGCATTCCTTCAGAGTTTTGAAATAATGTGCGAGAAAAGTGGAGGCGAGAAAAGATAAAAATTCAAATTTGGGCTCTCCGTCTTCTCGCTGTGAGGAATAGGAATAAGGAAGGGCTGTTTTTATGGGGCGTCCATGAGATTTTCAATGCCATTGTAACCGGCTTCATACCTGCACATACTGTTGATCCAACATTCTCGCACCACACTGCATTTTCCCAATCGCGTCTCCCCAGTTTGTCTGCTGCGTCTAACTCGAGTGGCTATTGGGGTCGCATGTATGTGCGATGCCGTGTGGAAGTTCACGGTTGTATGTAAAACGCTTTTATTGAGATGCAGTCCAGAGTAACATGCTCGTCTTCGCATCGCATTTTTGGAAACTGCCGACCCGAATAGTTTAGTGAAATTGAAGGCTTGTTTAGTCAAAAAGATTATTACGATGGTGTCATCGTTCGTGCCGCCGCCCCTTTCCACCCAATCGTCTACTCTTCTTCACCAACACGGCGATCGGCGGTAACTACATAGTTGACGATTAAGTTGCCGTGCGAGATGGAAATGATAATCTCTCCTGAGCTGATTCATTAACTAAACAGGGATGAGCCTCGTAAGGGAAGGAAAGGATGAGGGAACTGTGAGGAGAAATGATTGTCATAGGAATAATTGCAACCATGTATTAAATCCACTCATGCTTCCTAATTATTTGCGGTTACGTTCGTGCGGCTCCGCGTTTGCAAGACCATATCGCCCCATCATCGTCGTGGTCATTCACTTGGCCCACTACTGCTGTGTCAAACTTGTTAAGCGCGTCCACTCGCATTTATATGACGTGATGTGTTCCTTCCCATTGCATTGCTTTGACCAAACGAGGTGTGGAGAATTTCCCAGGATTTTCCCTGTTCACCAATAATAATAACGATACTAATGTGGGAGAGACTTACTCGAGTAAATGTAATCGTTGCGACAATCAGCAAGGCATATATTTTTGTGTGAGCGCGCTCATCGTAAAAAAGATGAAAGGTAAATAAAGAGGAACAAGGAACGTATACAAATAGAATTGGTCAAAAGTTGCATCATCATTTTTGTCAACTGCTCCGTCCGTTCCAAGCCGCTACTGGCCGCTGTGTTTCATTATTACGTGGATGTGCGCTTGAATGTTTGTGTAATTCAATTTTTCTCAATTTTCATCCCGCTCACATGATGATAATGATGATAATGCTATCGGAGGAAAAGTCACAACTACAGAGGATAATGGCCATCTTGACCAGCTGCCGCCTTTTCTGCAGCCCCATTAAAATTCATCCTCATCCTTGGTTCCAATCCGCAGATGCCCACTGTATGAAAAGCGCTGTCACGGTATCCACCAACCATAGCACTTTGCACTATTCTTTGTATTTTCCTTTGAAACTTCGATGAGTTTTTTTCAGTTTTTTTAAAGCAGATTTAATATGATGACTGGATGCGGGAGGGATGCCGCCACTGCCAATCCACCACTCCTGTAAGCTTTAAACCGTATCGATGGCTCTCTGTCAGTTTTTCACCCATTCTTTCCGAGTGAGCGTGCCTCCAGTGGGCCCAGTGGGTGAGCAAACAATATGGCAATTCTAATCCTGAGAGGAACAAATGAGTGGCCCAAGAGAGGGGTTGATACAAGCAAATATTATGATAGCTCACGTAGGGATGGCAAGATTGATGATTTAGCGTGGGGCCATCCCCTCCTTGTGCGAAGCCATTTAGTTGCACGGTCATTCTGCCGCCTACATAATGCACGGATGATATAGCGGGATTTCAAATGTGTCAATTGAGTCCCTTGGGGATGGCGGACACATTGTGTGTATGTGTGTGTATATGTATGTGTGTGGAGGAACAGCAATAACACACTGACTGCAAATCATCCCAATTGCATTCGTTCCTCACACAAAGATTTTGGAGGACTGGAGGCGACGCGCTGGGATTATGATTCTGGCAGTAACAAGAGCGATAGTTGTAACAGGACAGTCGGGTGTATATAGCCCTACATTAGCATCCTGCTCCCCGGTGCACAATTATCTGCGACAGAGTATAACGAGCCTCAATGGATTTTTCCTCGCTGCTTACTCTCCACTACTGCAATCTGCGCATTAAGCTCATTAAGTGATCAGCGGGCCTGTAAGCTTATATCCTCTTTTCCTTCCGCTTCGCATGATTCAACAAATCTGCGTCCTCACCTCGAGCTCTCGGTTTTGTGAACGTTCTAGTGTGCGTATTTATGTCTGTGCATGTTTGTGTGTGCTTGCATATGTGTGTTTGTGTTGGTCTGCTTGTGTATAATGTGTTGGTACGTGTATGTCTGTGTGTGTGTGTAGTGAACAAATGACTTTGATCCCGCTGCACCGTAATTCATGATAATCCGATGTGGCCTGTACTCACTCTCAGATAAGTGTAGGAAGCTCGTACATTTAAATCAGCGAGTGGTTGGAAATGCGTTGTGTGCCTTGTATATATTTTTTGCTCCAGTATCACCAGGTTATACGCATATATTACCTATTTGCTCATTGGCGCAAATAGCCTCCCGTTCCATACAGGTTTCCCTTGTTTACTCAGATGATAAATAGAGCCGGCGGTGGTAGTGGCGGCGTACAGCGGACACATATGGGAAGAAGGGGAGGATGAGCCGAGCCGATTGTGCAGATTTCAACAATCCATTGTTGCTCCTCACACATAGGTACACGGATACCTGCGGTCGCATAATGATACATAGCTATTCATCCTAAATCATATAAATAACTAAACGGATAACGGGATAGCCTCCACCACAATGTACCATTCTTCCATTGAGTAAATTTGGGATCAATCATGTTGGGTACTATGAGCACAAACATAATACACAACGAAGCGAGTACGCCTTCCGATATTCTATCTCCTCAGGCTCACAGCACTAGTTCACAGCGCTGACGCTACGCGGCAGACACGACAATGGACCTAACTTTTCCTTTGCATTTTGCAGGAAGTATCGTCGTTTAAAACTGCTAAAGGTATATACCAAAATCCAGTCTCGGTACAGAGACACAATCGTGCACTTACACAAAATAACGATAGTAAGCCTTGTGGTAAAGTACGAATACGAATATTGACAGATTCCAGTTGCCATCCATGATGCGAACTCAACCACAATGCAGTTATGCAACTTTAGCATTTAGTGCTATGCTACCGGATTCAGTTGAAGTGAAACTGAGGCACTTGATGGAGGTCCATTTGGTTTGGTCAAAAGAATTTGAAGTTAAGTTAAAGCGGCGATCCGACTTGCCAAATTTTAGCTTTGATGACTTATTTGACCCATGAACAGTGAGGAACGGGATGGAAATTCGTAAGGATGGAAAGACGATAGGAAAGGAGAAAACAATGACCGAAGCAATGACCGCTGTTTATCTCGCGCCTTTTCCTCATTTCACGCTCCTAAAACCACTATCACCACGTCATCCCCACCAAGAATGCAACAACTTCCCCGAAACTTGCGGCAACTTTACAATTGATTTCACCTAAACATCCGCCGTATTATCTCCCCACACAAAGGACATGCATGGCAAAAGCAGATGGACGAAATAACCCAAAGTAAGAGCACGCATACTGCCAACGAGCGCAACGGTCGTGGTCGGGTTTTGATAACTTTAATTACTTCCAAGTGGCATTAAACTTTTGGGGGGGAACTTGTTATGTAATTCTGTGAATTTATTAAGTCATTTCAGCCCATGCCCTCCTCCATGTATGCATTCACTTGCTAATGACCAGCTGTTTGCAAACAAAATGTTCTACTTGACAGATGGCCGTCGTCGCAGGACGGCGTAGCATATAGTTGTAATGATAATTCCGATACCACCACTATCGACCAGTCACTTGAAAACGCAGAGTTGCCTTAAACATAACCTCTCTGTTTATAAGCCCTGTAATATGAGTCAGGTTTCCGCCTCCTATTAAAATCCACACCAATTTGCTTACTTTGCAAAGCAAAATTCCATCTGTCTCATTTCGCAAGCTCTCACTGACCGCGTCTCGGAATAATAGCCAGTGGATGGGATCTAATGCTCATGATATTGAGGAAGGAAACAGGTTTCATCCAATTGTTCTTATCCTCCCGTTTCAACTAGCACACATAGGACAGAGGATGAGAGTGATTGTGATTGGGAACCGGTGCGGTAAGTCTAATATGGAGGCCGTCAGTCCGCTTTCCAGCTTCACACATTGCTGGGCTCTATTAGCCCACCGAGTATGCAATTGCCCCGGTAGCGCTACTACGAGGAATGGAAATGGCATAAAATCAAAGCCGACCTGACAATAAAGGGCTGCGAGGGGAGCACAGGAGCAGCCCTAATAAAAATTCTGACGGGGGCCAAAAGTTCAAAACACGGCCATCGATGCTATTAGGACCCCGAACAGTTAGCGTCAACCACTCTGAGCTTCAACGCTCTTTAATTATCATTCTCGACAGTATTATCATTACTCCGATAGCATCTCTTCCAAACCTTGCTGCTGCTCATTCCCAACGGATACACTACACACTAGCAGACCCAACATTCAACTCTCGGTGCTCTCACTCAATTTCCCAATGCAATGGTTCGAGGCTAATAAATTTCAGTATCTAAATTCCATAAATGGTTTAAAAATGCCAAAAAATTATAATATTTCTCCTCCCCATTATCCACCCTTAACCCAGAACCTCCTTCTCATTACACGCTACATTAAAATCACTTTGAGAGTAATCAGAAGAGATGATATTAGAGATGAGGGGAGCCGACAGGGATTTGCCTCGTGGCACTAAACGGAGTTACCTTCACCAGCAAAGGGATTCCTCATCGTCACCCCGAACATTTTCAATTAGAGAAGCTCCGCCCCCCCCTTTCTTTCTTCCATTCAGCCTCCTGCCTGGATATTTTCTGAAATGACTTTCGGCATTCGGCCTAGTTACAATATTCAGCTTTGAAGATGAGATTTGTTGCTCAGAAACTATACATATATATAT
>WJFA01004091.1:0-11363 GCA_009870155.1 Pseudobourletiella spinata | reverse complement strand
ACAAGGGGTCCACCATAGTCAACTTTCATGCATTTTTATACACTCATTGACCCTGGGCTCTATCATAGATTGGTTTCAAGCAATTTCGGATCAGCTAAACTGTACCGTTAAACTTTGAAAAATAACTACTCAGATAACTCTAATTCCCCACTCCCAGATTACAGATATCAGATTACAAATCACTGATTGTTTTCTAAATTACAGATTGCCCCTGAGGAAGTTCAGCTTCCCTGATATAGTTTTCAATTCAGTAAACACTAAACTTCAATATTTCAGTTTCATTTTTCAGTTTACTTACCAAGAAAGATTGAGGAAACATTTTAATCCGGGTATCGTAATGCCCGCGTTTGTGTGCATGTGGTGTGGTAATCGTAGACCTCACTGCACACAGCCGCATCGACGACACATCACACCGCCAAAACGTTTCCACCTTCCCAATTCCCAATGCTGCCTCCGAGGCCCGGATAGTGATTTTTATTACTGTACTGGTCGCGTAGGCAGCTTCACTGTGTTGTGCTGGCAGCTGTTCTCAGTTCAATGAGACCAGCTTTCAGTACAACAACAACCCGCACTCTCACCATTGTGTACATATGGATGTATTGAAAAGGCATCCTTTGATCCTTCACCTACCCCGCCCCTGGCGTCAAAAAAAATTCAAACCTGTCTTCATGTTCGCACGGACTTTCAAGTTTCAAGTACCTGTAAGCACAATTTAAAAAAACAAGTATTTGTGACCTGTAGAACGTCACAACGCCTATTTATCACGGCCTCACCTCTCTACCCCCCTACCATTCTTATTACCTGCTAATCGGAGATGTTAATTAGAAAATTCGATGGGACAGGTTACATTGTCACATAAATTTAGATATACCCGCAAAAACTCTGTTATCGTAAGGAATGAGCAATCACTTAATTTGATAAAATTTTCATTTAAATTCGTGCATTATTCAAATGGTGTACATATAATGCATACATTTGCAGCTTCAAATTTTTTGTCGGATATGAGTGAAGAAAAAAATTACGTTGAACGGATGCAGTGATGGTAGCCAAATCGTTTCAAATTTTTAACCGATTTGGCTGCAATGTAAAAGGTGATAATATTGTGATTCTCAATTAATACTTCCTCTGCTTGCAAATTTAAATAAATATACGCGTATTGTTATTTCTTTAAAGTGAACCAGTGCTTTTTGTGGTAAAAAAACGTGCAGAAATGAGAAGTCGTGGCTTCTCCCACCACATCTGTACAACGTTCAATCTGACAGCGACAATGTCCTGCACCGTAGTTAATTTCATTATTTATTCATGTACATTATGATTGTTTATTATGCATTAATATACATTATTTTTTATTATTCAATCTTCTTTTAAAATTTTATTACTAAGAACCATCAAATTGGCCTTTTCTGGATTCAATATTCTAAATGGGAAATTTTGATGCATACCCCTGTCATATTACCATTTCCTGTGGAAATACGTAAGAATTCCCGAGAAGCTTGTGAGTTAATTTTGTAAGCAAGCTATCCCAAGCGGGACTGCATTAGTTCTAGGGTTAGGTCTTACCTGGTTCGTAGGTAGCATGGCTGAGTTGTAACATGGCTGAGAGAAGATCTGGTTGAATTTCCCCTTAGCTCCGAGGAATCCAGGTTGAGTTGGGTATGTCAAGCTTTACCTTGGTCGAGTTGGCTCTATGCTCTGGTTCAGATCGACTTAGGTTGAGTTGGCTCTGGTTTAGTGTGTGTGTGGGTAAGTTTCAATTGTATTGTCACCCGTTTGAATGTACTTGAAATTTTGATATGAAACCTACAGACCCAACCCACACCCAAAGACTTCGGAAAAAAATTGCGTAGAATGCCTCACGCAGAATGTATTACAGGTGAGGAGCACAGGAAATAGTAGTGGTTACTGGTCAGGTCAGGCACAAATGCAAAGTTGTTCGGTAAAAGTTTGCCGTAGCGTACATTTATTTTAGCCCAAACTAACGTCTACTACGCAAAACTAACCCGATTGTGACAACATTTATAACTACGGAAACAAGTTTAAATCAATATAATATTATCAGCCTGTTCGGTTCTGTGCATCTGTGCTCCATTTGGTTCAGTGTAGAAATTAACGTAAAATGAGATGGACCACCTTTCCGTCAAATGAGATACTTTATTCACTTCAAGACCAGATCCGATGGAATTATTGCCGAATTAGTGGCGTAGTTGCAAATAGATCGTATAGATCATTGCAAGTAGGTCATATACAGCGCTGGATTGTCGAGCATCGGACCTGCCGTGCAACTGCGCAATACTTTAAACAAAAAACCTCATTTCAGGAGTTTTCCGCCATTCTGAATCCAATCCTCAATTCCTGCGTACACTCTAAAATATTTTAAAATTCAATAGGGAAAGATTAGTTAGCTTTAAATAGTACTGTAAGCTAATGTAGTGAACCCAAAGTTAAATTCACAAGCTTCTTGGCAGTTATTCCCATTATATATATATATATATGAAAATCATACTTTATTTGTTTATAGCCAAGCTGTGAAAGCCTCTTTGCAGCTAGTTCAGCCCTTATTCCTTTCTTGCAATGTACTACGATACTATCATCTTGCTTCGGTTTAGGGGAACCATACATCCTTTCGAACTCAGATTCATCTAGGTTGAAGGCTTTGGAGATTTCACCGACTGCAATTGACAACCATTTCTTTTAAAGTTATGGTGTTAGGTAATTAGAGTTAAATATACACTAGAGATACGCAATAGCAATGCGGTTGCTATGAGCATGTCCTGTCTGCCAGATTTTATTTAAGATTTTATAGATAGGATTTATTAGAATGCATTTATGTGAGCACATCACAGTTTTCCTTCAACAGCCCCGGACCGGACAGGCAAGTTCGAAGTACGTTTAAAGCGATTATAGTTATTCCAACTGTGGTTTCCGATTTCAAAATATTTGCCCAAGATCAGCATACAATCTGGGAACTCAATCAGCCATTAAAATCTTTTGAGACGAATTAGATGAGATGTCCAATTCTACTGTTTCTGTCTGCAGTCTGGGAGGAAGAATCACAATAAAACATACACTTGCATCACTATACATTTAGTAGTAAATTGAGATTAGTTTAGGTAAATGCTGGTGTTAAGGTGACTGTTAAATAACTGTTCCAGCTTTAACAGAATTATATTTTTATTACAATTATGGGTGTTCTTCCATCTTTCACAGCTTCGAAGAGGAGTAATAAAATTGGGCGTCTCGTGTAAATCTTCTCTGCCGACTATTTTTTATTTGTTGGTGTTAAGTTGATTGATGGAATACTGAAATTGTACACTAATAATTTATAAATTACTGGAAGTCACAAATCACAGTTACAATAATTATAATCACTTTAAAAGTCGGATCGTTGAACTCTCATTTCGTCAAAAGATTCACTAGCAGTAACTAACGCCTCTTTGCCTTTACTCTAACCTGTTCGTCAAAGAAAATTCACACAAATTGCCACAGATACAAGGATTACTCTTAGCTCTTTAGTTGTCAAATGAAGTGACTTAAATAATTGATTATTACCACCGCATTTCAAAAATGAATGAATGCGATAACATGTGTAGGAGTACTGTGCCTGGTTTCGCGGTCCGTACCCAAGTTGTGAGACTGTGCCTCGAGCAGAGATTGGCGCTGCTACTTTCTGACTCTTGAGTTCCCTATAGTAGGCAGTTTGCGAGTTGCTGATGTTGTCGACATTTTTTTTCGAACTCAAATTCATTGTTAGATACTTCATTCCGCGCTAGATTATTTTTGTGTTTTACTACATGCCTGAACATAATCTTACCCGGCACATTAACACCTTTGCTTGAAATCTTCCCATCAAGTACAAGCTCATCCTTCTCTCTCACGTCCAAAATAACAATTTCACCAGACCTAATTGCAGGCCCCACTTCTTTGAAGCCAATTATTCTGTAAGCTAAAAAAAGTTCATACCAAATAGGTTCTGAAAATTTTCAAAATCGAATACTATATATAGAATTACATAATATATAGAATAATATATATACATAATATAGATTTAAATACTTCCATACAATTTGAGGCAGTAGAAAAGGCTCGTACATGTTGAAGCAATCCAGTAAGAAACTTGTTGAGGCCTGACATACTGTAATATTTTGTATTCCGCAAATCTGTTTCAGCAGAATAAAATTGCACGTCAGTTCGTAGGATACAAAAAGTACAGTACCATGTGGTGGAAGAATTTCAAACACCGGTAGTTTTGAGGAACTTCAAGCGTACGTTAATGCCTTGTCCGTCTCACGTCTCATTTGAACGGAACGAAATTCCACGAATATAACAGATTTGAATGAAAAGGCGCCTTTCCAAGGATAACCTAGTTTTCCATTGCAAAGGAATTTACAGGCGGACGCCCAATATCCTCCAACAAGCAGTGCTAAAAATGAAACATACTAGTTAATAATTATAGCTAAGGTATATGATGTGTATTGCTTTAATTACAACAACCTTAAAACCTAACAGCTTAAAATGGCATATAGCTACTGTGATTCGTTCACACAAATCAGTGAGAAATTGAATTTTATATTTTAACATGAGATATAAAATAGCTAGTGCTTCACAACACCACTGATGCGAGGGACCGTATCGCATCAAAACTCGTATCGTGCCAGTGCGGTGCGAATGCGACCAATGCGATGCTCCTCATTGCATTCGCATCCAAAATTGGGGTGCGACCAACCGCCTTGGGAGCGACAGTGTTTCGTATCGTACTGCATCAATGCCGCATGCCGCGCATCCGAATTGATGAACAACGGAGAGTTCACGAAATCTGATGCAAGGTACCACATTCATCATGGTTCCGAAGATTATACTCAGTATCTGAAGTAAGAAAATTAATAGAAATTGGTTCACATATAGGGTAGATATAATTATTTACGAGTTAGCGGGTGCCGGAATTATGTATGCGACACCCAGCGCATAATGTGTGGTCATTTTTCCAATGCGACATGCGACATCGTCGGGGACGTATATACCTGATATCTGGGACGTATCTCTGCAGGTCCGCATGGCGGCGTTACGCTGTTAACGCGTGTTAGATTGAGGTAAATGCAGTAATAAGCTATCTCAGTTGTTGATCAATAAGCTGATTGTCAGCAATCAGCACTGTAGCCAATACAGAGCTTTACCGCAGTAACATTCTAGTTTTTAAAATTTTACTCCGACGAGAGCTCAAAATTCTGTACTATTTCTTCGGAGAAGTAGTTCATACGACCGTAATCTATACAATTATGTCTCTAATGCCATTCCATTTGCGAACCACACAAAAAATCTGTAGTTCTACCTGCTACCAAATCCAATTTCAAAGTTCATAGTATTCAACAGTCAATCGAAACTTAGAAAAGTAGCATTACAATAACAATGTCATCGCGTTGTAGAAAAATCTGACTAAGAAATTGAAAAATTGCGAGCGCCCGGTGAAAAAGGATGTCGATAACCCCGAGTAACCTGACTGGTTTTTAACGTTTCCAATCATACCATATCCAAAACGGGTCCAGATTAGTGAATATCCGGTCGAAGAACTCCTATCTCCGCTCAGAAGATATTGTGGATACAGAAGAAAGTCAAATGGCCTTACTAATTACTAAAAGTACCTGGCGCTAGTTAATGAGACCTCTGTAATGCGAACCTCCGAGATGCATACCTGTCTGCTGCAGGGCATCGTGAGTCGCGATCATATTTAAGTTGAGGTGAGAGCCTCGTGAAAATTATACTCAAGCATCTTGTGTGAAAATGGAAATTAAATTCCTCGTGCCAGCTCTATCTTTCACTGTTAGATACTGAAGGTCAAACCTGCCAGGGTGATCCATTTTCACCTAGTTAATATTATGCGTGGTTTTCGCCGGTCAGATAAGTTTCTGGAAACTCAAGATTCGGAAGGTATCAAAATATATTACAAGCACGTGGCCTATCGTGTAATTAGTTCACCCGCCAAGCGCCAAGCCCCTCGCTTGATCCCTTAGTTTTAGTTTATTTGTCCTGAAACGGTTACCGACACGAATTTGAATTCTCATACTCGATTGAAATATAACCATAAAATCTCCCCCGTTACCCCAAAATTAGTCTTGGTGCTCAATGTAGAACAGTGTAATGATTTCATAGGCGAATAAATCTAAAACCAAGGACGACACTAATTCATGCATTAACAGATTCCATCATGAGGTCCTTTTAAAATTGTCGAGTGCAACAGAGAGAAAAAGAATACAACCGCAGAACTTGAGAAAGTCCGCGGTCACAACAATCCCAAAAAGTAGACAACCCCGTACAACGACGGGTGTCCGTCTGCTGTGACTGTGAGTAAGATTTAAGCATAATTTTACACATGCCGAAACCAATGCTAGACACGAGGATGCAGAAAGATTTTTTCGTTCGGCGCATCTTCAAATTTCTGTGTTGTGGTCCAACGAAGAGATTTCGGTCTGCTCATAATGTTGTTACTCCTGGAGACCCAACAGTCACATCTCAACCACCGCCAGAATTCTTAGCATATCCTCACCACAAAATTCCTCAGGAGATGAGAAAGTAGCGAAGAAGAGAAGGCCGCGAATTCTGATAAAGTCACTGAGCGACGTATAGTACGCTCGGGCGTGTGTGTGGCTTAAGAATGTCATTGAATGAATACTTGTGACTGTGACACGCGATAAGCCTTTGGTCAGAACAGCATATTGCGCCTTATGCCTCTATTATTATTGACACCACAGAAGGAAATGAAAGGGGGATACGGTGTTTTTTCATGACTAAAATCATGGTGGCAGAGGGTACGAGTTCAAACGGACCAAAAGAAGCTATTTTTAATGTATTAACTAAATGTACCAGTGGCTTCCACACGCGCTTACTGCTTCCGCACACTTCAGAGTGAGGCCATGCAATAAGATGCGGCCTGAGTGGGTGCAGTGCTTATAGCATAGCTCACAAGTTCGGTCAGTTTCGTTCGTTGGTTTATGGATACACGGCAGCTTATATTGCATATTGCATACCGCAAACTGCACGGCTGACGACGACGACGACTGCTATCACATCACCAGACCACAGCCACACACATTCTCAAGCGAGAGCATACAATCTGAATGTGGTTTGGTTCTTGGGATTGAGTCTAGGAGAGAAGGTAGTGTTTTTACTAAGACGGTGGTCCACACGGCACCTGTTGTGCATTTTTCAAGTAACAGGAGAAGTTAGGATTTTGTTGAATAAACTTTTGGGTCTGGCCGTCGGACGGAAGGGAGAAAGAATCAGATCAGTCATTCATGTTTAGTACTCACTCAATAAATAAATATATTCATAAAACTATTTTCATGCTGTAATGTCTTTCAAATTCTTTCCGAAAACGAAACAGAAGTAGCCTGTACTGTGGACTGAGGACTACAATATATACATATATCTTTATAGTATTTAACTCACTGAAATGGTAGTGGAAATTGTGACATCGCCATGTGATTTTAATTAAGTGTAGTCCAAAATATTCTGGGAAGGGTCACTTGGTGGGGTTAGGGATCACACGAACTCGGGACCAGTCTTATCATCAGGAAGGAAAATGTTGCCCTCCCTCATTGAGGATGAAGATCGAAGGAATCGGGTAGTACAACTGGAGGAAACAATAACTCATCCCCGAAGTGTGCTCAATGTCGATTGCCTTTTGGTAAATACTTTTGACATACGATTCAGTCCAAAGAGCTGTATGTGAAATCCAATTTAAGTTTGTGGGACCATATATTTTGAGAGATTGAGGGATTGGAACTTGAATGACGTGTAGGTCAGAATTGTTAATCCATGAATGATGGCGTAGTGCAATGTCTGACTTTGTGACAATATAATATGAATTTATGAAATGATTTCCATGACATGTGCGTATAAGGATTTTTTTACTCCAATTAGTGCATATGAATTGAAACATTTTGTACAAAGGAGTATGGAATCTACTATTTAGCAATTGCAACAATAGAATGTGTATTGTTTTCTTCAGGACACCGTTCAAGCCTTAGTGTCAGACTGTGACCATCCACCTTTGAAGCGGATGAAAAACATTGAAGCTTTCCTAAATCGATGTAAGTTCTGAACCAATGAATACATGTAGTAGGACTTTTCCGGATCATATTTTAAAATTGGTATCAGTTAAGTTAACGTGTTGAAGGTAATTAGTAGATAAAGGGTAAAGTCCCTCATGGAGTCCAGCGAAATAACATTTCATTTTAATTCGTGCTGCTGTATAAATTAGTGATAGTGAAACACTATAGTAATTCGAGATGGTTAATTTTTAAATTATGACGTTCTGAATTTTTCTTTAGATGATAAAAACACCGAAGGAGTGGGGAAGCTTCGAATGCGCCCTGAGGATTTCAATCTTATCAAAGTCATTGGCCGTGGTGCATATGGTGAAGTACAGCTGGTATGTGTATTAGTTGGATAAAAGTTTAGAAGCTCACTGTGTAAACTCACTGAATCAAATTCTAGGTGAGGCATAAAACCACACAGAAGGTATTTGCCATGAAGCTTTTGAGCAAATTCGAAATGATCAAGAGATCCGATTCTGCCTTCTTCTGGGAAGAGAGAGATATTATGGCTCATGCGAACTCGGAATGGATTGTCCAGCTTCACTTTGCTTTCCAAGATACGAAATACCTTTATATGGTAATGGATTACATGCCAGGTATAAATCGGAATCAGGTTTTTTACGATAAAATATGTTTCGAATGCATTGATGCCTTGGGGTTTTATGCTTGGCTGTTTCAATTAACTTTATTTTCATGCTAACATTTATCTATGTGTGCTAAAGGTGGAGATTTAGTGAATCTTATGTCCAACTATGACGTTCCGGAGAAGTGGGCCAAATTTTACTGCGCTGAGGTGGTCTTGGCGTTGGATGCAATACATTCAATGGGCTTCGTGCATCGTGATGTTAAGCCAGACAATATGCTGTTAGATAAGGATGGCCATTTGAAATTAGCCGACTTTGGAACTTGCATGAGAATGGACGAGGTGAGTACTTATTAAAGAGAGTATTATTATTTCTAATTTTAAATCATCTAATGTGAGTTGATGAATTCACTTAGATTCATTACTGAAATTTAATTATGATGGAAAACTGTTTCACATTTCATTTAATTGTTCTTATCCTATTGCGCAGAATGGCCTTGTGCACTCCGACACTGCCGTGGGAACTCCAGATTATATATCTCCAGAAGTCCTTAAATCTCAGGGAGGCGAAGGAGAGTATGGAAGAGAATGTGATTGGTGGTCGGTTGGTGTATTTTTGTACGAAATGCTTGTTGGGGACACGCCATTCTATGCGGATAGTTTAGTTGGCACGTACGGGAAGATTATGGATCACAAAAATGCTCTCAAGTTCCCTGATGACGTCGGAATCAGCAAAGATGGAAAGGATTTGATATGTGGTTTTCTCACAGACAGAAACTGTCGTCTAGGGCGTAATGGGGTGGGCGAAATTAAAAGCCATCCGTTTTTTAGAAATGATCAATGGAACTTTGATAATATTCGACAGTGTAAGCTTATTTTTTTGCGACATGTCAGAGAAAGTTGAATACGTTTTATGTATGCTTTTTGTAATTTTTGCGCTTAGGTGTGCCTCCAGTCGTGCCTGAACTGTCTGGGGATGATGACACGAGTAATTTTGATGATGTTGAAAAAGATGATAGTCCTGAAGAAGATTTTCCCACTCCCAAAACCTTCGCTGGAAATCACCTCCCATTTGTAGGATTTACTTATTCAAGAGATTACCAATTATGCTCCAGCTACAAACTAGTAGAACTCTTAAATGTTGTTGACGGCTCCTCGGGTGCCAAAAAGATCAGTCTGGTAAGTCTTTTAATTAATTAATAATTATCGAATAGTTATTATCTTGTCTAAATCTATCTCCCATCTTTTTTAGAATGGCACGGGCGAATCTAAATCGTTAAGTAGTAGCGGTAACATCGAAGAAATTGAAGAAGCAAAGCAGCTCCTTCAGACCCAGTTAGATGCTTCAACACAGCGGGAAGAATCACTGAGAGATGAGGCTCGCAATTTAGAACGATCGATGGCGCTATTAAGACATGAGCTGAAGGAAGCTCAGAGGAAGTCGGAAATTGAACTTGAAGCGAAGAAGAACATGGAAAATACGCTCCACGACTTAAAGCGAAAGTTGGAAGAAGAGCATAACAAGTGGTCCAGGGAAATGAGTAACAAGCAACAGACCAATGAGCGAATCAGTCTTCTTGAAAAACAGGTGATTAAGTTTCTCTGTCCTGGAAGGCCAGTGAGCGTTAACACAATAACAGTTACCAAATCCTATTCAACAAAATTGAGGGAAACGGCCACATTAATAATTGTTTCGCTCAATAAAGTATTTCCTGTTCACTCAAATCAGGCCTTCAATTGTCCCTGCAATATTTCGTAGTCTTCACTATTAATTACATTCAGAACCAATAATGCTCGAATGTTTACTTTTTCTCCAGCTCATGGAGGTGAACGAGAAGTTAAAGTTGGAGACGGAACAGTCAGCCAGACTGCGAAAGCAACTTAATGAAGTGACGGTGTTGATGACCACGAAGGAACAGGCTCTGACGGAGAAAGTCAATCATTTGCAGAGCCTCAAAGATGCCCTGGAACTAGATTTAACCAAAGTCAACGCGGAATTAGAGAAAGAAGAGAGCGCCCGGCATCAAGTTACCGACCTGCAAATTGAGGCTGAAAACCGTTCACAGATGCTCCAGTCAGAACTCGAAAAGACTAGAGAGAGAGAGAGTCGTCTGTTGGACGATAATAAGGCTTTGCTCGATAAACTTGTTGAAACTGAAAAGTCATCTACGTCGCTGGAACTTCAACTTAAAGCTCTAAGTGCCAAATATGAACAGGAAGTGAAAGCTATTCACTCAGAAATGGAGCGTCGGAGCCCAGCTGTTGACAATGAGGATCAAGTGAAAAGTAAGTTAACTCTGCCGAGTGCCGCACATTTTAAAACTCATCATGATTGGGAGAAATTCATAGTTTCCTGGAAAGAAGGCGATCAGTTCTTCGGTATGCGACGGACTACGAAGTACCTCTTTAATGCAAGTTAAATCTGAAAGATTGTTTTTTCCGTTGCAAAGCTCAAGTTATGAAAGTCGATGAGATTTAACAAATAAGCAAGGGATGCCATCTCCTTAAGAACCTGGAGTGAGTGATTACTCAGCCTAAGGATTCTAACGGGTCGGATAAACGTTGATCCGCAAACCGATCCGATCCAATCCGCAAAATGCGGGTAAAAATATGGACTATCCGTATCCGATCCGAAAAATATCGGATCGGATAACTGTCTATCCGCATACCGTACAAATTTATCCGATCCG
>WJFA01004090.1:0-11367 GCA_009870155.1 Pseudobourletiella spinata | reverse complement strand
CCATTGTTGTGTATGTGTGTGTGTGTGTGTGTGTTAGCAAACTTTGTCCCCCTTGCCCACCACCTAGTTGTGTACGGGTTGGGGGCTCGGAGTACGTGGACCCAAAATGACGACCAGTTTATCGTTTTGTACAGGATAGGACGTGCCAATAGCATCGTATTCCCTCCATAACAGAGCAACATTTACTTCAAGGCAACGAGCCATATTATGTGTAATGCAACCCCTCCTCCGGGGTGGAGTGTAGCGGTGGAAAAAGTTGAAATTTCCCCCGCTGGGATCCTTCATGGGTGGGGTTTACCCCCCACTCCCGTAACAGTCAAGGCAGGAGTCACCGGTTGGTGTGATCGTGTGATGGACGAGGGGGGGGGAGAAACCCCCTGACGGAGTAAATTGCAATTTTCGGGGTGGTGACAAGCGGGTTGAGGGATCCAGTGGAAAATAGGAATATGCTCCACAATGCCCCTTGTCGGGGTGGCAAGGTAAAAATGTTGAGAAAACATCCAGAAATGTGGAAATTTCGATGTGGGGAAAATAATCGGAATTCCGTAGAGGTCCACAGACCTACTCTCAGTTGGGAAGAATCTCGTGGACAGATGAAATCAAACAATATCCCTCTCGTAACAATAGTTAAATTCGCGGACGTTTGACTTCTCCGGCAGGGTTTAGTACCTGGGATTGCTAGGAAGTGAGAGCTCGGGGTTGTTTACGTCAAAATACCCTGCCGTCCTCTACATCCAGCCTTACACACACACACACACACACACGAAAACTGAATGTCCCGAGTAACTAGGCGAGTTTGAGCAAAGTTCAGTTGACCATAATATTGTTTGTATCAATTAACGTCGTCGGAGAGGGCGGGGAGGGTGCAGAGGGAATTCGGTGGAAGCAAACAGCTTCATTTCTCCGCCTGTTTGCGTAGCAAAAGTTACCCCCGCCCCCCCCCCGCTCCACCGCCCGTTCTGTGTATCCGTATATACATACATATTTGCTACAGTATAGCCATCTCGGATGTCCGTTCACAGCCCGACACAATGTGACTCCGACCCGACCAGTGAGTCCTAGGATAGGGAGGCGGATTACAGAAAAGCTGAGAGTGAGATTATTCCCTAATTCGCGTCCACTTGCTTATTGTGATTTACGTTGTTTACGACGAGATGGACGGGGATGGATCTGCCCGGCACTCTGTTACACCTATTTAGCCATTAGTGCCGAGGTTCATTTGGACGGATGTGAGGGGTGCCATCCAACGGTTGCACAGCCACCTTGGCCATGTCCCTCGCAACCTTCTCAATTTGTCCCGTCCTAAATTAGCCTTACACAAACATACGCACACACACCCACATGTATATGCATGTACAAGCACACTTCCACACCTGTACACCCCTCCGAGCTCAACCACATCTGAGACTGAATTTTCCCAGAATCCCTCGTAGGCATTCCCTGAACCAAGTGCAACGGGGAAGTTTTGAAAATTTAGCACAAAAATTTTTCCACTTGGAAATTTGAATGAGCTCAAAAAAATGTAGTCCCAAAATCTAAGCCACGGGCCAGTAAGGTGCGGATACATGTACAGGGGTTGGAGTCGTTGCTCTCAGGGTGAAAATCTGCGTCGGGGATGCGGGCGGAGTGGTGGAGAAAAGTAGGGTAGAAAGTCAGCGTTGATCCGACCTGGAGTAATCCATACAGAAAGCAGAGAAAGCATCCGTAAGAAAGGGATAGGGTAGAAATTTGCTCCACGGAATGCTCAGCACAACTCAAACGCTCCTTCTTCTCCATTTTTAATCACCCCTGGAGACGGAAAAATAATCCTCGGACCCTTTGGAGGCGGGATAAAATAAAATTTTGTATCCCGACATTTGTTTTCCCTCCACCGCCTCTTGGGCCACTTGGAGGGTTGGTTGAGAGAGAGAGAGAGAGAGAGAGATTTGGAACTTCTTTAGATTGGGCAAAAGGATGGGAAAGAGAAAGGCGGAGGGTGGAAGATACGGGGGAGCGAGAGACTGGGGCAACGGGAGAAACTTCCAATTGAATACCACACGCAAAGGAAACGGTGCGTCTCTGGTAAAAACTTGCTCTCTCTCTCTCTCTCTCTCTCCTCTTGACTCACCCACGCATGTCTTGCATAACTATGTGATACTCCCTGAATATCCTCCACATCTTCTCCCCATATGCCTTCCGCCTTATGATTTTCACTGTTTTGTATTCGCCCACCGTGCGGAGCATATTTGAATATGAATACTGCCGCAGACGGCCGTCGTCCTACCGCTCTCCTAGCACCGGTGGTGGTGGTGGGACCCAAAAGTTCACGTATGATTTTCACCGGCGAAAGAGAGAGAGAGAGAGAGAAAGATAGAGAAAAAATAGTGTATGTAAATAGAAAATGGGAAGTTGGATGAATTTTCAAGCGAATATTATTGACTGTGAAGAGTTCTAATCCGGTAGACGAGTGGGGAACAAGGAGTTGCACCGCAGTGAGAACAACGTGGAGTGGGGGACGTGGAACAGGAGTGGAGCCACCCCCTGAACAAGACGCATCCCTCCAAAAAAGTCTGAGTATGAGGAGCTGTGTAGTGAATAGCTCCCGCATTTACTCGTCACACCACCAACACCACTACCACCCTTTACCACGATCCCAGTGATACCAAATGCACTCTGAATGTGGGTTGGTCCGCGTCGGCATATGTGGGGATTTGTTCGTGTATAAGCGTGTGCGGCGTCACTGCATGCATTTGTGCATGTGGATTTGTCCGAATATCTGTGTGCGTGGACTTTTGTATTTGTGTATGTGTGTGTGTGTGTGTGTGTACTTGTGTACATGAGTATGTGAATTTTTGTACGCGTGTATATGAGAATTTTTATAAGCATGTGTATAAATGTGTGTACGTGTGTGTGTGTGTGTGTGCGTATGTGGATTTGTATACATGTGTGTACGTGTGGGTTGGATTTGTATACATGTGTGTACGAGGATTTGTCCGTGTATCTGTGTGTTTATGTGTGTGTTTATGTGTGTGTGTGTGTGTGTGTGTGCGCCTGTGGATTTGTGTACATGTATATGTGTGTGCCTGTGAATGTGTGTGAATTGATTATCCCGACTGGATCTGGTTGTTTATCTGATTGTACGGTTGCCCTCCAAAACTTGGCTTGCTTATCCAGAGAGGAAGATCCCATGTATGTGCATATATGTATATGGGGAAAAGGTAAAGACCATTTGGCCTCCCTATTTACACGATATTTATTTAGGACTCTGTGCAGGGCCTGACAGATGGAAACCAGAAAAGCTGTATCGCCAACATTAAGACTCGGCTCAGGCGGCTCGAGATGTCATGCTCCTGCTTTTCCTTCCTACACTCCGTTTCACTCTCTCTCTCTCTCTCTCTCACTCCTAATACATAAACAAAAATCAGTTCAAATCCATCCTCGCCCTTCCATCTCGCCCAAACCCTCTCATCTCATCCCCTTGCTCTTGTTTGTCTCTCTCTCTCTCTCTCACTCCAGACTGACCTCTGTTTACTTTGTACCATTATATTATTTCATCTCTACTTTTTTTTTCATATTTTCCCATCTCACTCAGCCGAGCTCTCTCACTCTTTCTGTGAGTCTCTGTACACCGCATCCCCCTTTTCCAGTTTCTCCCCTCCTCAACTCCTTTCAATAACGTGGCTCAAGCCGGCTCAAGATTTTTCAAATGCTAAAGCAAGCGGGTCCCGCACAATTTTTTTTATCCTTTTTAAAATTCAATCAAAATTTTCCCTTCAGCATCACACACTATCATATGTCAAAAATGTTCCAATGAGGCTACAAATATATAAGGGAAAATAACAGTTTGGGAACATCGTATATAGTGTGTGACATCTTGGGGAAATAATGGTGGGGGAACGCATAATTATGTGTTCAGTACTAGTTACCAAATGCGTCACTGTTTCTGTGTGTGTGTGAGTGGGTGTCCGTGTGTATGACCACTTTTATGTGAGCATATGTGTGAGTGTGTGACTCTGTACGGACCATGTGTGCAACTATTTATGCATTTCCGTATTTGTGACTCTTTGTGCATGTCCATGTGTGTGACAATTTGTATGTGACCGTGTGTGTGACTCTCGATGTGGTGTGTGTTCGAATGTGTGTGTGTGTGTGTATGTGTGTGTGTGTGTGTGTGTGTGTGTGTGTGTGTGTGACTGTTTGTATCACTGTCCATGGATGACCATGTGCGCAAATGTGCTTGTCCGTTTCCGCCTATGGTTGTACATGTGTCTACACTTATCTCTGCTGTGTTTGTGTGTGTGTATGTTGGCGTGTGTATTTGTGCGTGTATGTGTTTTCCGTGCACACTTGAATGGGTGGAATGTGAGGAGCTAGTTGTGGTGATGGTGTAGGAAACAGGAAATAAATAGGTACGGGGAGAGAGCATAAGTACGCCCCGGCCGGGCTCCCTCTCAATATGGAGTTGAGAGGTGAAGTGGAGAGGGTGGTGGAAGGGAGGGAAAAAAGAGGTTTTTCCACCCTATTTTCGGAGACAGGGCTGCCGATACTAAAAGATTAAAGCTCCGTATCGTGTTCACAGGCCATTTGCGGTAAAGTCTCCGCGCTCCCCAGGATCGCTCAGGACCAGAGATCCCCCTCAAATGAATGACCAGGCCGGACCTCTGGCACCTGTTCTAACTATATAGTCCGTAAGGAGTCCAGAAAGGCTGGGACAGTTACTCTCTCATCTTCAGTCTATTCCATATGTATACATACGTAGTGGAGGCAGGACCTTTTCTTTTCATTCCTCCACCATCACCACCACCACCACCACCACCGCCGTCGCCGCCTCACATTCCTAATGACAAGTGTGGGGTTGAGGGTGATGGGATGAAGAATATCCGGGGTAGCCACACACATTACTTATTGTTATGTTCATTTAGTGAAGTAAACATTGGATTTTCCCACTATATCCAAACGGACCAGGCAATATACTACCACTCTACTACTATTGAGGCCAAATCGGGGAGACTCTTTATTCTCGGGGAAATGAGGGAAAGCGTCTGCAGGAGATACGGGAGTGAAGAGAGAGAGAGAGAGAGAGAGAGTTACGGGAGCAGTGATGACGATGCTACTGCTGATGATGATGATGGAAATAGGGAGGAAGGCCTCTATTGTACTTGACGGTGTTGGATTTTTCAAGCCTTTTTCCGATTGCCTGAACTTGTGAGGGCAGTAGTTTCATGTGAGATCCTTTAGCAGAGAGAGAGAGAGAGAGAGATCTCTTTATACACTTGATGCATATTTGGTGTTGGCAAGTCATTAATCGTAGCCAAGTATTTTGGGATGAAGGCTTGTCATATCTCCAGATGCGCCAGCTTGTTCTTTCCATGTTGTGTGTATGTATGTATGTGTGGCTCTTTGTGTGTGTCTGTATGTGTGCCGCTCCGGTACGGTGTGTGTTGGTGAGAATAGAGTGGTTGTGTCTGGAGTAGTATTCTATGCATGTACACATGTATACCACAGCCTTATGGCTCTCCGACTCCTTTCTCCTTCCGGGAAAAATACACTGACGAAATGCTATTCAATCTGTAGTAATCAATTTCAGAACCACCAGAGTCTGCCTCTAGATTTATCAATTCAGCCACAATAGCTGTATTTTATATCATCAGCTCAAAGAGGAGGCATATCAATCAATGTGTGTGTGTGTATGTGTGTGTGTGTGTGTGTGTGGAGAGAGAGAGAGAGCGCTCCCTTATTTTTTCCAATTGATCTTTTCTCAACCTCCGCATCATCATCATATATATATATATATAACAGTTTGTATGTGTATGTGTGTGTAGTTGCATATATTTCATCATCATTGTCCTTCTCTTCCACTTCGTCTTCATCCCATCTTCCTCCTCCTCCTCCTCCTCCTCCTCAGGTATTCAAGCTGTTGGGATCTCCACACACGGGAACTTTCTACACGGTTCATTAGGTTTCCAGTTACACAAAAAACCTTGTTGATTAATCTCCAAGGCCGCCTCCCCCTGTACACATCCCTGAGTGTGTAGAAAAAGACAAGCGACGAGTAGGGGATTGAACGGACAGAGTGAATCGGAGCCCGGAAGGTGGGTGATGCTACTATAATAATAATAATAATAATAGTGGGACAAAGTTGTGGACTAACTAATATAACGGTGAAATGATGATGGGCCACCCAGCCCTCCTCCTCCTACTACTACTACACGGAGCAGATGAACCGGGTGGGGGACTGTGAGCCAGGGTCCTCCTCCTCCGTAGCAGTAGTTAGTAGTGAGTACTTATAGGAATGTATAGGAGTATGCGGTAGTTAATCCCAGGCGAGTTTCCCCCGGCAATCCCAAGCTATTATTTATAAGACGATGATGATACTGTGAAGCGAAGATTTTACTGTCTTCCCATTTCAACGTCGTCCGTTCTTAAGGTTTATTAGCATAAAATCCTCCGGGGTGTACATACTGTAGGCTAGGGAAAAAGGGGAGTCCTGGGCAATCTTTACATAGGGAGCCTCCCGCTCCCACCGTGTATAACCTCCCATTTTTCAGCAGCTCCACCAGGGTGTATAGCCTCTGTTATATGGTGCAGTGGGGGTGATGAGCTGGGAGAGCAGGTCTGACTGACGATCTGATACAGTAGTAGTAGTAGTAGTAGTAGTAGTAGTAGTAGCAGGGGAATGGGATACCAGAGGAGGTTCTCCAGGACTACTTTAGTTCGTTAGGAAAGGCCGGGCGACACATATGTACTAAATAGACGGGATTTACTGGGGCCCTACATGATTACGAGGGTCTAAGTGTTTGGAACAGGAAGGGATTGTTAGTGTTGACGATGAGAGTAGTAGTTATAGTAGTAGTGGTAGCAGTAGTAGACGTAGTAGTAGTAGCAGCAGACAGAGTGGTACTGGTAACAGTTAGTGGTAGGAGGAGTACTAGTTATAATAGTAGTGAAATCTGTGTGGAGCTCTCCGCTTTGCCCAGCTCCGAAATGTATGGATGGGCTGAGAAAATGACGCCTGGGACGGATTTGGAGGAAAAATTACGTTTGTTTGATTTTCTCAAATGTATGCTGTGTTAATGGAGTTTCACCGTCTCCTCTCAATTGCTCTTTCTCTCTCTCTCTCGCCACCACCCCCTCCCCGTCAAGCTCCGTCTCTACGGATCCCTCAAGAGAGAACATTCTTGCCATTTCGATTCCATTAAAAATGTTATTTGAGAGTTTATCATTGATTTACAGATCACCAGCCACTTAGTCTAGTTTTCCACCTTGAGAGCCGCCACGCATGCTATATACTATGCTCTATTTCGTCCCTCCCTTCATACCCGCTTATACTATAGCCGCTTCTACAACCTAGTCAGTTACTATCATGTGCATCCAGAAGAAGTCCTCTTGACAGAGGCGGAGCGAGCGCTTAGCGACTGGAGGGGCTGCCAAGTTCGCTGTAGATGTGTGCGTGTGTTTGTTAATGTGTGTGTGAGAATGTGTTTTTGCGAATGTGTGTGAGAGAACGTTTGTTTGTGAGTGTGTGTGAGTGTGTTTGTGAATGTGTGTGTGAGAATGTGTTTTTGCGAATGTATGTGAGAGAACGTGTGTTTGTGTGTGTGTATGTGTGTTTGTGAGTGTGAGTGTGTGAGTTTGTGTGTGTGTGAGTGCGTATGTGAACATGTGTATTTGTGAATGCATGCATGTGTGACTAAGCGTATGCAATTTTGTTTGCCAAAGTATCTATATGTGCGTGTGCGCATGCGTGCATATGTGCATGCGTGACTGTTCGCGTGCGAATGTGTGTGTGCGTGTGTAATATGCGTTTCCCGATTGTTCACTATGAGGGTTGAGCCAAAGGGGTTGTTGGTTGGTCGGTCGGTTGGGCAAGTGGTTACTTTTGGAGATCCCAGCATATGCGAATGCCTTTATATGCCCAATACCCCTCTCACAAGGGATTCTCCCTCGGATTGACCTCCATTCCCTATACATATGCAGTGGATATTTCATGTATACATACATATGCATACATATATATATATATATATATATTCATATAAGCTCCGAAAATTTTTGCACTTTGACCCCCATGTGAGCGGTTGGAGGGTAATGCGCCATCCTATAGTATTCATAGTCCTTGTGAGTGGGAGAGTGCAAGGGATTGACTATATAGGTGCTGCTGTAACACAGGCAAACTGGAGAGAATGGGACATGGTTCCGTTCAGAGAAAGGCAGTGATTATAAGAATTCTTCGTATATTCCGGAACCTCACACGTTTCGCTGCCTACACTATCCCACCACATGTACGGACAATGTGAGGAAATGAGAGCTCCGCACCGTCGTCTGTTTACGGACATATGGATGGAGAGCCGAAGGCGGCGGGAGTGGAAGGGGTATACGATGTGGGCTAACAACAGGGAGGGGAAGTGGTGGTAGTGGGAGGGTGAGGGAGTTGTTGAGTAGTCGTGTGTGGACCCTCTAAATGATTCTCCTGTACTTTGGCCAAGACAATGCGGATTCATCCGAAGGGCTCCCTCTGCATACAATTTAAAGAGTTGAACGTATCACTTTACCACTCAAGCACTTATTTACAAATCTTCAAAAGCTCCTCCTCCTCCTCCTCCTCATCATCATCATCATCTTCCTTGCCGATCAATGAAATCCTGTACATTGAGCAAACAGGGTTTGTAGTCAGGGGGAAAAAGGAGTGAGTGGGTAGTTGTAGAGGCTCCCCTAGGGTAATCTCACCCTCGTCCAGTCTCCACATATCATTAGTCATTTCACTCCGGAATTCACCGACTCAGCCCTTGCCGACAAAACAGTGGTCTTGCATCAAATTGGCAGGCATATCAATCGGAATCCTGGAAATACGTCCGAGGCTCGTGAGAATGATCAAATTCTGCACTGCTGCTACATCCTGTATGCATGTACATGCACACTTGTGCAATAATTCCTAACAATATGAGCTCCTTGGTCCGTCTAAAATTCAATTGTCCCCAACATTTTCCACCTTCCATTCTTACAAGACATGATTTGGAACAGTTTCATTCCAAATTTTCTACACAACTTGTCACATTTTTACATTGTAATTTTTCAGCACCTTTTTAGTCTCTCAATTATTCAAGACGTCATGAGAAAACAGGCTTTTGAGAGAGAAAGTGGGAGGAGCGTCAGCCCAAAAATTTCCTCCTGGAAGTTACACACTTGCGGGGAAAGTGGGGACATACCTCTCGTGACACGAGATCGGCACGTGCATTACTGGAGTAATATAGTGGTGACTCCAATAAAGTATGAGTGGGTATCCCTTTGATTTTCTCATTTGGGAAATAGGCGCGCGGGGGTGGGGGGTGGCGGGGATGTTGTGCAGCTGTATGGCGGGAGGGAAAGTATATGCATCTGTTTATATCACTGTCTCTTCCTGCCATTTCTTCATTTCTCCCGCTGCCTCACTCTGTCGAGCCGTGAGTTGGGCGAAAAGAACTTTTTAATAAAATCAGATAGTATGTGTGGGAGGCAGTGAGTAGATTCAGTTCTCATGAATGATTAAAATCCACTGATGTGGGGGGACCTCAAAAAACGCTCAGAGAAATCTTGGAATTTGGAAATATGCATGTATAGGCATGGATGTAGTTTGGAGGAAAACATGCAGGAAGAAACAGAGAGTTCCCAGCCGATGGTGGTGGCTGCTGGATGAATCTTCATGGGTTGCAGTAAGTGGATTTAGCTGGTGGTGGTGGTGGTGGTGGTGGAGGGAGGCTTAGTTTCCTATATATTTTGATGTATGTATGTATCTATATAAATACGTAATATTAAAAAAAGTGATGGCATGGAATCGGGAAGAAATTAAACGGGTCGAGCGCCGACAATCTGGCGTCTTCAATTCAAAGACACTAGGAAATTCGTCCGGCAAAAATAAAATGGCGAGCATATGGAATACACACAGGCACACACAGAGACACTCACATATGCTATCGTCGCATCCATTCGGATATCCCAGCTTATAGTAGTTCCCATTCATATCTCACCCTCCGTCCTTCCCATTCACGGGATTTCGTGTGGAAAATGTTTCAACACTCAAAATCGGATCATAGCCACAGAATCTGATCACCACTACATACCCGGGCTTGAGTTTGCCCCGGGTTCGACTGAAAAAAAAAAAAACACACACACACACACACGCAGCCACACTTTACTCTCACCCTAAACTTTTTCTTCTTTTTTTGTACATCTCTACCAACTCCGTCCGTCTCCCTCCGTTTGCTAGCTGAGGAGGTGGAGGAGGAGACAGGGAAGGAGCATCTCCTTCACTACATACCCGGGCTTGAGTTTGCCCTGGGTTCGACTGAAAAAAAAAACACACACACACACACACGCAGCCACACTTTACTCTCACTCTAAACTTTTTCTTCTTTTTTTGTACATCTCTACCAACTCCGTCCGTCTCCCTCCGTTTGCTAGCTGAGGAGGTGGAGGAGGAGACAGGGAAGGAGCATCTCCTGTGGTGGGACCCCAGATAAAAGAAGTGAGTTCCACCTCTTTAATGGGCTGGAGAAAATGACTGAGAGTGAGTCATGTACTGATCTATCTGGAGCTCCTGGTAATCCCCCGGGCTCCCGCTATAATTATGTTACACACTCACACATAAAAGACAAGTCAACTACCTCCCCCCGGCTCTGTGGCATCCATGGCTCGAGCCTTAGAAATTCACACCATGGCTCCAGGGTGTCCACAAGGACAGCATATTATGCATATGGGGGTATGTGTGTCTGTCTGTCGGGCTGCGAGTGTGTACGTGTGAAGAACAACTTACCATCCTGCCACCCAGACACGGCGACATATGATGTACATAGGGAAAACCGCTACCTCTTTGTTTCTTGTTTACATCCGGATGGGTGAATGACTACTACTGCTGCTACTACTACTACTACTACTACTACTAGTGGGAATTCGGAGGAAAGATAATGGACGAAATTCCCGTAATTGCGGAGGAAAACTGGTGGCGGGGCCAATGACAAGATCCATTTGTTTATTAAGTTGTTTCACAGACGATAAATGCGGCGGGTGCTCGTGCTCGTGTAGAGAATTCTGTGGGCAATGAGCCATCATCTCTCCCTCTCTTTCTCGCGCTCTCTCTCTCTCCCTCTCTCACGCTCTGTCGTGAATGAATGGGAAAATGGTGAGGTTCGGGAAATCCAGGCGCCAGAACGACAACAACGACGAGAACGACAACAGCAAAAACAGCAACAACAACAACAACAACATGAACGAAAAGACTAGTAGGAGAAACAACAACAACTACTGTGCTCACTACTGCACCCATATGTATTATGCTACATATTTCTGCTTCACGCTCCTCCTCAACATCTTGTACACAATGACACACACACACACACACACACACACACACAC
>WJFA01004089.1:0-11367 GCA_009870155.1 Pseudobourletiella spinata | reverse complement strand
GTAATGGCTTTATAATAAAATGTCAATCTCCCCCTTTGTTTTTCTATCAGCACGTTCCCCTGTCATCCCATCATCATCACTCTACTCTCTATTTCTCGACGACGAATACATGCGAGTTTATTCAAAAACGACGTCATTTTATGCTAATATATCCCCGCCATCGTAACCTCCTATTCCTCTCTCTATGTCATCCCGATGAAGAGTAATAGCATACTGTGCTTATGCGTTTTCCCAATATCGTACATGGTGTATCCCGGTGAACTGGGATGGCGTAGCATACTTCCTTACAATGATCTACTCCATTAAATAAAACGGAGATGAGATGGAAAAATTACGATATCCTCAGTAGTGGCCCGTGGTACATTTATTGGTCGAAATTGGCCAGAGTTCAAGTGCCAATGCATGACGGATGCAATCTCCTACTGCTTACCTTTGCGGTGACTATAATAATCAGTCCCTGTAGGAAAAGTAAGCAGTACAAAGTTCATTCATTCAGGTGATTTATTTCAAAGTCGGGCAAATGAAGGAATAATTATGAACTTATTCGGAAAAAGAATTTTAGACTTCTGATGGCGGTATGTTAGTTAGATGTTCAAGAAAGGCCACGTAATACATCCCAATCAAGTTACAAAATGCTGTCACGGCTAGCCAATAATTTGGATTTACAGAACTTTTGATAATCATGCAGTGTGATGAGGTAATGTCAGGGGCGTCCTCATCATCGAATGAATCAGCGGGAATTTCTGCATTCTTCTGAACAGATTTAGATTTCCTTCATCGTTAAACATCTTGTGGAAAAGTCATCCTTCAATAGCGTAAAAAAACTGCTTCATGCTTTGCATGTTAAACAATCAATCTGACGTCTTCGGCAATTCAGCATCATTGCAAGAAATCAACTTGACCTACTACGGCTAACTATATGATGTAATACTTTTTCTTGCGTGAACCGCTGACTATTTGCGTCATCAAAACCTTGGTTACCTCAATATAAAATTCATTTATGCGAATCAATCATGTTTTGGATTCCTTCTTCTTTCAAGCAAACCCAGACAGGAGATAGTCAGCACTGTACAGGTTAAAGTCATAAACCTCTATAAAACGATGGATTTTCTCTCGAGTAATTCATATTTTACTGACTACTTATGGTATTGACTGCAGAAATTAAATAGAAGATGGCCAGCAATTGATGATTACCACAGCTAGTAGTTGTCACTGTTCACAATTTCGCTGTGACTCAGTTCAAGTTTGAATATTTTTCCAGTTATTATCTTTTTATTGGTGTTACTCAGATTCTAGCAGAGATACGTTAAAAAGATTTACTGCCTACTGATTCCTCAAATTATGAAGATATTGCGACCTAATCGAGAGGCAAGGTTCAACTTCACCAAATCAGCTTGAGAAAGAGTTAGTCAGTGAAATGCAGGTCTCTTGTGTTCGCCTCGCCTGCTGTTTGAAGTATAAAAGCTATTATGCAGAATATAAAGCGTAGCTGTTGGACCAAAAAGACTTTGCGAGAAGGAAAGCTATACCAATGATATTGGCAATTTATTTTTCTAAACGTAGATAAAGGTGCCAAAATTAAAATCAGAAGTCGAAATCCTTGTATAAAAGAAATGCGTCAGCGCTAATATCGATTGACTGCGTAACTCAGGAGCAGTTTTTAAAGTTGGGCACCAAATTGTCGTGAAGCTATCTCTGTACCACACGTGCTGAGTGCTAACTCAATGAGCGAATGTGGGGAAAAAGTTGTTTTCACCTTAAATACAGTAATCTAAAATTCATCATCAGGATGATATGATCTACATATCTAGAATATATCTGCCTACAACAAAGATATATATGATGCACATTACATATGTGGTACACAATGGTGAAGGGTGAAAGGTGGCTATATGGGGAATGTATGGAGGGAGTCCATGACTGGCTGCGTCATCAGCAACTATCCGTTTAGCCACAACATAGTGGTCCTCGTTCCCGTGGTTGAGAAGACACGGGAGGTGGCATAGACGACCAGCGAAAAGCATGGAGAGGGAGAGGAATAGGAATACGTGGAGGAGAAGAGATTCGCGGTAGACATGAATCGCTTCGTCTTCCTCGGCTTTCCTCATCATGAGTCAGCAATTTATCTTGGCGACGAGGAGACCGAGGTATTGGGAAGCATACAAAATAATCTCCGGGCCCTCATACACATGTGCATACATAAGGAGTCAAAGCTGGTTGAAGGGATGTCACGGGAGCTTCCTGCCTTTGAAAGTGTCAGCTTCGCCCAGATTATCATAAATATTCCCCTTGATCCTCACACCTTCTCCGTGAAGCTGTACCGGAGTGGTGTTTCCGTGTGGTAGTAGCAGTACTGATGGAGGCTGAGAATGGAGGACCTCTGATATGTAGAGGCCACCACCAGGGCATTATCCCTTTCTCTCATATCATCCAGCCAAATTACCGTCAGACTCTCTCACTTTCCCTTCCCGCCCGGGCTCTTATCCCGTCCGGAAGGGACAGAGGGCACCTTTAATAAATCCAATATAAACATAAATGTGTATATACATTTATGCACATAAATAAACAAATAATAAATCAGCCAACATCATTTGCTCAAGCCTTCATTATGGCGGTGGGAAGTGAGTGGAAGCATATAGTAGGGATTCCATCTTGTTTGACTAAATCTCTCCGAATCTCCTTTAAGGACTACAGCACATAGACCGCAGCAGGGCTCATCTGTTTTTTTTTTTGAACAAGTACTCACACAACATATAGAGAGGATACGTACACACAAAATGGGGTCTACCCTGAATCCAAGGTTGGAAAGGTCGTATGGTCTTCCCCAACCTATGCTCATCCCTACTTTTCGCTTAAAAAAGTAACCACATACATAGAAAAATTTCCCGTAGGTTCCGATGAAGGTCGGAACGAAAAAATTGGGGTGAGCAAGTGAGATAATTCCCCTGCGCAGAAGTGAGTTATGAACGTGCGCATGTGTTCATGGACGCACCGTGGTGGTTTTTCCTACATTCATCGGGACGCCGGACCAGAGTTGAAAGGGCAACTGCAGCGGTATCCTCCAACTCACAAATGTCGATCAAGTTACCTATACAGGACGGAGAGGCTCATATGGCAGAACTGGACATGTCTCCCACAAATTAGTAATGAGATGTGTGAGCCAGATTTCTATACATCTTTTAGGTGGCTTCAATCAGAAGCTATTCTTCCCCCGTAATGGAAGATGCGAGTAGAGAAAATTATGCTACTCAGAATTCTTTCCCTCATAGATAGCGCATCTCTTGGTACGCCTCCGTGGGCCTCTCCAGATCATTTCTTCCTCCCTCGTCTTCCTCCTCAATTTCTGTCCGGGCATGTGTGTTCGTATGTATGTGCGTCGGTAAAATTATTGAATGAATCCGGCAAGGAAATTTACTGCACCGAAACCCCCAGGGAGGCTCAATTGAATCCGAGCTGAGTCTCCATCATGGCGGAATATGCGTACATTTAGACGTATGTAAGTTTTCCACAATTATTTCCCCCTCAAGTGGCACAGAAGCTCCTTTAAAGTAGCTCACAATTACACTGCGGTGGATACTCAATGATGAGACGATGTAATAGTGAGAGAAAACGTATTATTTATTTATTATTACAGGAGAATAGAAATAGTAGTGAGCGGACGTAGCGGAGGATTGAAGTGAGTGACTCTATTATAATAGGGGGGTTCCAGAAGCAGATATCTATTATCATGACCAAGTGCCCAGGCGAAGGGGCTCGCTTCCCTATGCACGAACATGGGGTCCAGCGGATGACATGGTTGCATGTTTCTTATTACTAAATGTGTTCACAAGGGGGGTGCATTAGGCTTGTATGTATGTGCGCAAGGGCACACTGTATGTGCACGTATGGATTTGACAGTCGCCACACTTGTGTCTGTCTCCGTGCGTACGCGGGTGTGTGTATGTCCATAAGGCTGCTCTCGTATTACGAGAATGCATTAGGTAAGTTCACACCGTCATATGGACGCTTTCCTATTAGTCCGCTCGTGTTTATACCATCGGGAAGGAGAGTGGAGCAGAGTGACTACCCCCTCTCACTCACGACTTGAAGGCTCCCCTTCTTCCGCACTAATAAAATCATTAAATATCAACTCGCTATTGTCTCCGTCCACTTTATGTTATCATCTTCCGTAGGAAGAATAACAATGGTATGAACATCCCCGCCACAAATTCATCTACGAGGCTGCTTATTTTTCCGGCAGGGTCGCACACTACAAAAGCTTCCCATACACGACTACACTACTCCCATCTAGACCCTTCCTTGCTATTTCTATTATCCCTCTTTATCTTTTTCCTTCTCCTTCTCTCTCTCTCTCTCTCTTTCTCTCTGACGCTCATCTCATCCCCTCCCATCCCATGTTGGGCCCATCATCCACTTTCCTCATTCCTGTCCCTCCGTCGTCGTCATAGTCCTTTTTCCTCCTGGTCGCCATGAATCCTTCAAATTCGATTATTTTTTCCCGGAGAATAATGAAAAGGAGAACATTAATGTCATACAGTCTTGACTGGAGAGTTTTCAGACATAAGAATCCGAGCGGAATCCCTCCGCTCTCTGTGTGTGCACAAGGAGGGAAGCGGAAGCCTTATTGCACTCAATGTAGGCCGCACAAGTGTGAGCGGTTCACCGGCTCCGAGCAATAATAATGCCCCTGTGCTGGGGGAGAGAGAGAGAGACGGAAAAAGAAAGTGAGTGAGTGACTGAGTGAGTGAGGGAGGGAAAGCGGAAAGAGTCCTGTTGATTTGAACGTAGAGTCATTTCATCACACGAGGAGCAGGAGGAGGAGTGTGTAGTACTCGGAGCACACGACCAACACGACCGTTCTCGCCCATGCTCCAAGGCTGAGACAATCTTAAATGTCAAGGGAAAGGGATGATATTCGGAGAGCTACACAGCATCCTAATACTGACTATTGTGTGAAACCGCACACACCATTTCCTCCTGGCTCCATTTCTCCCCACGGCTTCCAATCATCGGCTCAAGACGCAAATGTCAATTCCGTCGCAAAGTCAAGTGCAGTCAAGACGCAAATTGTCGGTGGCATGTCGTCCCAATCCATGTATGTGAGCCTCCTTTCCCCTCGCACAAACTCGTATGCATACATATATATGCTCGCACATACACATACTCGCACACAGACACATACACACAAGAACCGAGTCAACTGTGCGACAGCCATTGTTGGTTTAGCAATTCTTCCGCCAGCCTAATAAACCCTGCATAGCACCACCATCACTAAAACGGCCCACACGAGCTGACACGGTACAACAGTGGCTTAGTAATTTGGAGAATCACTCTGGATGAACCGTTCCCAAAAGGGGGGTAAGCCCGGCGATGTTGGAGACGACGAGGATGGGAAAGAACATGGGGAATCAACGACATTTGAGTAACCTCGAGGGTATTGTACTTTTTTATTTTACGAAAATAATCCGCAGCATACAAAAATTCAGAGCCATGCACGTCATTTTTCGTTTCTTTTATAATCATTGCCACCGGAGGACCCTTTCCGCGCGCGTCTTTGTATGTGTATTAGTTTTTTTTTGGTGGTATTATGTGTACATAGATTCGCTAATATCAATAGCTTACTACCCGTTTACCACACTACACACTATTATCTGTAACTACATATTTTTCAAAGTTTCCCATCCCTGCTGCTGTATTTCAAATCACACTATAAATACATTCAAACAAACTTAATCGTTGCTCTCTTCGTTGTTTTCTCTCCGTCGCACAGACTATAGACAAGTGGGACCATGAAGAAGTTTTCCTGATCATGGAGACTTGACCCGGATGGGTATTATTTTTGAATTTTTACAGTCAGAACGACATCGATGCTACTTCCAACGTGGCTTCAGTCGTGGCTGATGGTAGATGAGGGGGGGGGGCAGCAAGACGAGTTTGCGGTGGTTGTCTCCTCTGTCTTTCACAGCCATGCACATAAGGAATGACATGAATTATCTGGTACATTCCACTCATTCCGAACGACCCGTCCGGACTGGAATTAATCTAACCGTGGGTGAAACGAGTGCTGGAGTAGGAGAACAAAGTGAGCGGGTAGGGGAGAAAAAACGAAGACAGAACAGATGCAAATAATTCGTTTCCTTGTTGACGTTTTCCGCATTAGCTCAAACACTTGGAACAGTTATTAATGGGAGAGATCGAGCGGAAGATTTCACAACGGCACTAACAACAACGAGAACAAGGAGGATAATTATTATTATGACTACCCACTCCCCGCGCCCTTGCCGCATTATGTGTACTGTAGAGAGCCACACGGAGAGCGTTAATAACAGTTGTGAGGAAACTCAAATCTTTTCGTGTAATTTCATATTCACACGACGACGACGACGTGACGGCAGGCGTGCATGACAACTCTGACATGAAACATTCTCGCATTCACACAAACACACACGCACACACATCCAGATTCTGACATTATGATACCCTCTAAACATGTATATAATAATAATGTACAGAACAACAAGAAGAACATGGGGACTCTTATATACTTCACAATATGTTCTATGACTATACGCTAAACCGTGCAACTCGCCACAAAACCCAGAGCGGCCCCGTGTAACTTCACCGTACACACTCACTGCCTAACTCCCCTAATTACAGGATTTTCACTCCATTTTTCCGACAACATGCATTCCGCACAGTAAAGTACACTAGTGGGGGAGCCCACATTGACTGACGCATATTTTGTTGTGGCACTAATCTATAGAATCTTACGATGACCATACAGGAGGTAGTTCTATACACACTATTGCAATGGACATTATTTGAGTGCGGATTCGTCTCTGAGCTGGGTGGACATTTTGTGCCATCTAACCAATATATACTCATCAATAGTATTTTTTTCACCATTGCACCTGACGTGTTGGTAATGGTAGTGGTGGTTGGTGCATTCATTTTTAAGGTGAAATCAGAAGTTCTAAGCAAATCAAACTTCTCACCTATATCCTTGGCTTTCCACACTCACAAATGCATAAACACATGCATACGCAAGCACACACCTACTATATTCAGTGTAATGAAGAAAATTGATCATTTTTTTAATTTCTCATTTACAAAGCCATTGGCTATTGTTATTGGTTGTACCATAAAACCACCAGCTATATATACTCAACTTATCAACTCAATATGGGTAGTCATCCTCACCAAGACTGGAGTTTATACCACAGTTTATACACGGGAGTTTTACACCACCGACAATCCAGTCGCTGCAACCAGCTGATTTTATAACTGGGAATTGCGGATCGTTTCTCACGTTGAGTATTTAGCTTATGCAACTACTGAAAGGACGAACCACATTGAGCCACGAGATTGTGTATTTGCAGAAAATGGTTTTAAGGTACCTTTTAATTCTAATTTCCAGAATCTAAACGTGCATCAGTACTCCGGCCTTACTTTCCAGTGGGAATAAGTGCCTTTCGTACGTGAGGAGGTACTATTGTTCAGTATATGTGCACTATGTATGTTATTACGTCTATTATGTACACAGTGTTGAGCAAAATATTCTGTCCATGAATGCAGTCATCTCTAGACATGGGATATATGTGGTAGTGAACCTCGAAAGTACGTAATCTTATTCGCTGCATTACTTGCTAAATTCAAGTAACCATTCATCTTAACCAGCAGACTTTCTTCTTTAGAAAATCCATTCAGTACACTTATGACTTATGCGTATGTGGGGGTCAAGTGACGACAAAAGCAAAAGATGATTTCTCCACCGCATTCTTTCAAACTATAAACTACGTTCCTTTTAACCTCAACCCAGATATTACGTTGAACTTTAGAAATTCATCGCCATGGCGGGCTGAGGTGGCGCCAAGGATCCATGTACCTCGAAGGAAACTGCGGCAGAGAACAACTATATCTTGACGTACGCAAAGGACCGTGCAAAAACTCCTCTGCCTGCAAGAACGGGTAGCTTTAGCTCTATGGATACAATATAGAATACACAAACAAGGTTGCTGATATTCTTGTAGAAACTAATTATTGGCGATCCAGAATGATCCCATTGAATTTTTAATTTTTCGAAGTCCATAGGCTTGAATGGAACGGCAAGTATATGTAGGCAGACTACAGCTGCATTATAGCAAGTATATGTAAATAAGTACGTAGCATAGAAACACAGTAGCTGAGTGAGTAGTATAAGTGAGTCCTCGGTGTGGCCGATTCAAAATCCACGCATCTCTCAACTCACTCCCTCTCACTCTCTTCCCTGGCCATCGTCAAATATTCAATAATTATTAATGCTGCGGAATCAGCGCTCCTGTCCTTTGACAGTTATGCCCCTGCAGTAGTGGTGGTGACTAGTACCTATGTATATACAATGACAGTGTGTGTACTTTTGTGTGGGAATATCTATGAGAGGAGGTAGACCCTGCGATGACCATGCCCTATTGTGTGAGTGTTGTGTAAATGTATTGTCGGGTATTTGTAACGGAAACCACAGTAGGCATTTGACCATAGTGCGGAAGCATTGTAGGGGTACCGTGTTCTTCTCTGTTCTGAAAATGGCTCACTGTACAGTCCAGCCTACACATGCTCTTAAGTATGGACACACGGAGGAGATATAATCATCCTGTCCTCCGCACCAACTTCACCAGTAAGTCCGCAGCCGTGTAAATTTCAGCCCTAATCCAATGAGAAGTCAGTCTGGCGCCACACTTCTGACTTGTGTAATGAGGGTAATTGTATTCATTATCAAGAAAAGCAAACGTTGCGTCCTCACTCTCAATCTCAATAGCACATGCAGAGCTTGGAAATTGTAAATATATATAAAGTAAATATTTGAAATCATACGTGTGTCCCTGTCCCATAGTGCGGTGAATCGTATCGTTGCCATCGTGACTAGGTTATTGTGTAACCTCTGCATGTGTTTTTGGTATCTGGAAGTCGATGAGACCAACGTGCACTCCCTCGCAGTACTAGGGTGCGTCCTTCACTCATCAGGTCGACAGTGGAAGTGTCTTCATACGAATGGTGTGTCGTACGGAGAGGATATGTCTCCCAATGTTATTAAGTATGGAAAAATAGTTCTATTACCGTTCCAGTTGCTCTTAGACGGAAAGGAGTTGTGGAGTGAGAGACACTTAATTGAAAATAGTAACGCCTCTGTCTACGAAAGCACATTTCCTTTGTATGAGGCTGATGATTGAATGAGACGGCCGGGAAAAATGTTTTTCTTAGCACGGATAATAATCAGGACAATTATGTCCCGACTTTTTAATAATAAGATAGTATTTGTGATGCAGATAATGTTTTGCCCTCGTTGGGACACATTATCTCACACTATAGGCATAAGACGGTCTAGCCACCTTCCTCCATAGTGTTTTGGTTCCCACTGCCCCTCAGTTTAGGGCATCCGCCCCAAAATATGACTGCACTTAAAGTACTACACACTCCCTTGTCATTCTATCTCTCCACAGAAGTTAAGAGAAGATCCGTTAAAAATTATCATACGTACCAAGCCATCCTTTTGTCACCGACAGCAAATCATATTTAAAGGAGATATTAGAGTAACTCCGTCAGTGTTACGACGCAGAAAATATTAAGGTACAGGCACAAAAACGCACTCATCCAGAAACAATTACTTATTATGCTCTTCCTCGTTCCACACTAAGTATGTGTGATTAGCCCCGTACAGTCGTCCGTCTACCGGTACACTCAATTTTTTTTCATTTCGAATTGCAGTCCACGGAAGCGAAAGACGTCCAATTTTTATTACATATAATAATAATTATAATAATTATAATAATCATAATAATAGTAATGATGATAATAATAATATTGCGAAGAGTGAAAATCTCCAAGGCTACATGTAGTATGTATGTACGTATATGGACGACAGTACTGAGGAATGAAAAAATGGATCAATGAATTTTCTCCCGTCGTAAGAGCAATAAATTTTGAAAGTGGTGATTTTTCTCTCTATATTTCTAAAAATATCGTATCTCACTTTTCTAAAAATCAATGAATCATTCCACCTCAATATCCATAGTACATATATATTATGTCACGACTGTAGTTCAAAAAGAAGCCACAAATGTGTCGCTGCCGAGATGCACAATACTTCTCGCAGTCTAGTTACACGAACAATAACATACTGCTTTTCTTATATCCCAACTTGTGTGTAAACTTACATTTTTCAAGTGTGTTGTGTTCCAACTCTCTGTCACATACTACAGTTCGATTTTTATACGTGCTTAATTCTAAAAGTTATATTACTAACTGCTGTACTTTACCACGTGCTACATTTCATGCCCATAATTTTCATTTGGGCTGCGGGAGAACTTATACACTGTGGTTTGCAGTATTTTGTAATATATATAGGAATGTGTCGTTTCTTGCTACATTAGCTAAATCTAACAGACTTAGTAATCCCGAGATCATGTGTATATATACATGCATATGTAATGCATATATATTTAAATAGTATGGTTACAGTATAAGTATATATACTATGATAACTATTTACTATTTTAATTCATAATTTATAATTTTTGAGCAAGCTTTCCAGCTCCCTCGATATTGCGCCCAACAACTGATTCGGGGTCCCAGTTGTGGTGCTATGACATACTTAACAGAATCCTCCAATAGTTCTCCTCTCGAATATGGACATTCTTATGTGTGTGACCCATCCTGGAACTTACTTAACCTCAACCTAAATACGTATAGAATATATCCACACAATCTTTGGTGTACGGTGCCCTGCTTCACTTATAATAATATGAGACAGTGTAATGTCTAATTTATACAGAAATGGATTCATGTCCACATTTTGGCTCAGTCAGCCGTGAATTGACACATTTTAAAGACACACGCAGTGCAGCGGTTAGACTTCGAAAGAGTTTGTGGGCAGGCGGCAGGCAGAGGAAGAGGATAAGGAACGCTTTTCAGATACCGCGGGAAGACATGGTGAGTAGCACGAGGACGTTTCAGTACGTATACGGATGTCGACTTCAGATATATAGATTCATATTTACACAACGCAATACGTAGACTATCTACCATTAACAAAAACTATGGCAACGACTAGCTACCTCAGGATTTTATACAAAGTGCTTTGAAGCTCCACACTTCTTTTCTAGTATTGCTTTCTTTACCGTACAAGTGCATTCAATTATCCTAAACTACAAGAGTGACGGATTTTGCTTTTTATTGCTGTACGAGTGTCTAGACTGGAGTCTGGAGGCTAGTATTTCGTTTGACACTATGAGGGCACAAGTTGTCCGCCACATCACTTTTTTCACGCATTGCTTGTTGAACCAGGCCTATTCAATGCGTAGATTCGTTATATTGTAAAATTATTTTCCCTTT
>WJFA01004088.1:0-11368 GCA_009870155.1 Pseudobourletiella spinata | reverse complement strand
AGACACTAAGCCACACGTTCATACGATATAAACAGGCTTTTTTATTTGAGCGTAAGTATTCTCGATACACTATGATTCGATTATTTATCACATTCAAAGCGTTTACCTTGACGTCATACATATACGAATATATAAAACTCTTATTACAACTATTACATAGTAAATTTGTCTGGAGAAATATCTCCGAAATCTTAACCGACGTTTAGTGAATAAGTATTATTGATCGCTAACATACGATTTTTATGGCCAACTATATAAACACTATAATTATCATGTCTCGTGCATGTTTAGATTTGGAGCACAGAAAACACATCCATTCGGAGACGACACGGTGAAACTTAATACCCATCCAATGCACGAATCCGATACAGATGACTGTTTATTTCCTGATACAGAGCAATGCATCTTCCATAACCAAGCAATGCCATTATCAGAAATTAATCAAACGCCTGTAATAATTCACAAAAAACACTATGCGACAGAACTCACATCGGAGGACAAACGCCGCAGATCTGACTCCTAATTTCAAATGCGGCGCAGTTTTTTCGAGTAAAAATACGTGCCTATATAGATTTCTAAATTACAGAATTCCCCGCAATCACTCTTTCCACTTCTCCTCCGCTTCTTTCTTAAACTCGGGCTCAAGCTGCGATCTGAACCCTTCGAGAACGTTGGAGGTGGCTTCCGCGGCTAGCATAACGGGTTTCACAATCAGAGTCGGGGTTAGACGAAGCACGCCACCTACGGCACCCGGAACACCCTTCTGCTCATTTTCTTTGCTTGCAACGCGGACGATGGTGTGGGCCGTATCTCCCAAGCCCTGTTAACAATAAAATTGTAAAAACCCAAAAAGTCCACCTATAACTTAGTTCAGAGAAAACCTACTTCTTTGACAACGTTATAGGCGTTAGTCATCCCCTCCCGTATATCACTCGGTTGGGCTCGCTTCTTCTTAGCAGATGATCGCCGACGCTGTTGTTGTATGCTAGGACCAGGGGACACCATATCATAGGTGAATTCAGCAGCACCCTGTAATCAGAGGATCACGACTTCAAGTCACTCGTCAAGCATTTACAGAGATATGACAATGGCCATGTTGAACCCATACCTGCAAGGCTTGCACCATACGATTCGTCAGTTTGAGAATAGCTACAGCGGCACTGGTTGAAAAGGCGTTGACTCCTCGTTGAAGTCCTTTAGCCAAGCGTCCATCCTTCTGGTACTGCTCAACAGGAAGGTAGAACAAGTTTTTGATACCTTGAACTGTTTAAAATACAAAAAAAAACAATTAATATTAACTTACTGCAGTTACAAATATATCATTACAAAATACACTTTAAAACTATGGCGCCTTAGTATGAGGTAAATCATGAAATTGCAGCCCTGTCTTACACAACTGAACGAAGGAATGCATCGGGATAAAAATATCCACACCGCCAAGAACACTTGGAACTTGATTTTTCTTGATGTCTGCAATCCATTCGGACGCCAGGAAGCTGACCAATCTCTCCGCTCCCAGAATCCTGAGGGACAAAGTGTTACTTTAAATTCTACCGTTAAACTTTAGCCCTCAAGACACGAATATTTACCCTCTGTTATTTGTGAGGCGAATCAGTCTAATCTCCGCACTTTCCAATTGACCCAAGGCCATGACGATACACTGAATTGGACCATTCGTCATATTGTACCGATTTTTCCCTTTGTAATCCAGTCGAATAGGTACATCCGGTGAGAAAATTATTTCACTACGAAGAAATAAAAGCACATCATGAAATTCAATTTGTTGTCAAACGGGATTGAACAATACCATCATTGGTGCTAACTTTTACTTTAAGTTTAAAACTCACCGGAAATAAACAGGGGCTGATGGTTTGAGGGAGTCCACGGAAGGATCCTTGGAACACACACTCGCATTATCATCCTGAGCCGGCATGTCGTCGCTAAAGTCTACCAAGGTTTCTTCCTCTGGAGGCAGTGAAGGCGGTCCCACTTCCTCGTCTTTTGTATTCACCATCATAACGGGCAATGATTCCACGGAGGGAGTGTGACTCGGAGGTCGAGCGCTGGAAGGCATCGAGTCGCTCTCTATAAAGGCGGGAATATAACAAAATCCATGGTTAAGTTACTTCGAAGTAATGACCTTCACAATCATAATCTGACACTTGAAGTACCTTCTTCCCTCGAAGAAACAACGTCCAAAAAGAACTCATACAAGAACAACAGCGTATCCTGGTCTATATTCAGTCGAATTGGCAGCAGCGAAACTTTCAGACAACATTCCTCAATGTTAAGCTGCGGATCCGGTCGTATATGAGCTGCTTTCACTACCACCTGAGAACATTAGGACATTCAATTAAAATCCAACCAATGATACCATGGTCATGTCAACACTTTGAAACTCACCATGTTTGCAAATGACTGTTTTGGTAGCGTCGGCGACGTGTACAGGTACAACATTTTGTTAAAGAGGGAAGACTTCAGCTTGTCCTTGATTTCTACAGAATTGATTACAAGCACCTGCCTCGAGGCCTGTTCCGTATTCGGGGGATATAACTCATGTTGGAACTTGAGCTAACAAAATGAGACAACAAATTGAACCTAAATTTCGACACGCTAACGCGGGATTCTTCAAGCAAACTAATCCACCTTGCTTAGCTGGAGCTCGACGAGGACGTCATGGCGGCGACCTTTCCCACCCTGGGCTCGCCAGGAAACGTTCCCCTGTTCACCAGACGCCTTCCGCTGATTTTTAGGACTCTCATATGCCTCCCACGCACTCTGTAAACCGACATACACCAAATATGTCAATCCATACATGTCCAAAAATTTCACACGGTCAAAATGAAAAAAATTTACCTCGAAGGCCTTGGTCTTGGAGAAAACTACGCCGGGGTTCAGGGCATCGATGGCAATGTCCACTTCGTCACTCCGATCGTAGCTGTCCCCTCGGTTGAATTCACTGGATAAACTGAAAAAAATAGGTTCGCTTATCAATAAAGGTATTTAATACACTCTAGATACAGCTAACGAATTTCGAGCTAACCTTTCAGACGATCCCCGAAAAGTAGTTTTAGCGTTCGGTTTTCCAGTCGCAAAGTCTTCACCGCCGTAGAGATGCCAAACAAGGGACATTTCCTGGATGGTGTAGCGGATCACGGGCTTGGGGTAGTGTTTTGGAGCTTGAAGGATATCCACTTTACCCAACGGGACGGTGAAGTAGTTCTCAATCAGCTCTATCGGCTTGTCAGTTAGAACGCGCACCTCTGGTTCGCCGGAACGAGGCTAAAAACCACACCAAAATTCAATGGGATTACGCCCGTAAAAGGTCTACCAGAGGATGACAAAAAAATTGAACTCAAAACCTAAAAACTTACAATAAAACCAACCCCAGGATCATTTTCAAGGATACAAAATTCCTCTTCATCTTCATCACTAAGCTGAATGGACACGGGAAGGCCGGAGGAACTTTCCATGATGGGATCATCGCCAGCTGGTGGTGCAGGAGTCGGGATGTTTGAATCATCCTCATCCTCTTCCACATCATCCGCCTCAAAGTGAATCTCAATAGACTGCTTCGCCTTTCTTCCCGGACTGCCCGCGTACTCGCTCATGTTCACACTCCCACTATCACTTGAGTTTCGACTCCGGGAGGAGCCTCTCAACTCCTGCACCCGGGAAGCTCTGTCGAAATTCTCTTGCATTGCCTCCGCCACCATGCAATGAAGTTGTTCGTTCTGACTCTGCAGCTGAGAGAGTCGACGCTCTCGCTGGGGAACTACGCCGGAGAAGTCATCGTCGGCAAACGGACCCGTCGTCGGGATTTCAGGAGCAAAGCTTAGCCTTTCATCCAATTCATCGTCCTTGCAATCCGCCAAATCCCCGTCCCGGTCCACGTACGTGAGAAGCTCTAGAAGCATTTTGATGGAATCACTGCACGTCCGAATGTGGAGTACATTATTCGAGGCCTTCACATCCAGCTGGGGCACTGAAGTGTTGTTTCTGTTCAAGCACATCCGGAGTAGGATTTCGAAAAGGTCCATGTCCATGATGCATACGTAATCATTGCGGAGGTCCGCGGACTCTTTCTTGTTTGTGATGAAGAATGCGGCGTCTTCGGCGATAAAACGAAGTACTTTCTTCTCCGTCTGCGCAGCAATGTTCACGGAAATACTAAAGTTTTCAACGGTGAGAAAGCAGCGCATCGGAAGGTTCAGAGGGCTGTCAAATATTAACGCAAAAAGAACAAAATTGTTTACTCTGGATTTATGGGATTCCAATTACCAAAGGTGGCTTTAGTTTTATGTACCTGTACGATGCTGCACAGTTCCACAGGTGGACATGAAGCTCCGTAATGACTGTTGCAGGAATGTAACCCGCCACACTGACATCTGTGACGTCGAAGAAGTCAACGATCTGTGTGAACCAATTTCTATTTGGCAGCGTCACCTGGTAGTCGATCGTGCCATTCTTGATCCCAATGGCGACCTTGAAGTTCTACACGGATTGGAATTAAATTCTACCTCTGAGGTTCGTTCCAACGTAATTTTACTGAAAATATAAAATGGAAATGTTCCACTAAAGTGACACTAACCTTGATGTTTTTCATTGCATCCTTTTCGATTCTCACAGCGACTGATAGCATGTTTTGACGTTCACCATTGTTGCCACCAGTGCGGCTCCCAGCCAAGACTCCACTATCACTTGGGTAAATCGTTCGTTTCATCGCCCTATCAGACTTGGGCAGCAGATCTGCTGACCTCACAAGATCTGTAACCAAATAAAAACAATCACAATGACCAGCAAGTAATATCGAAAGATAACAAAAATATGGGACATGACTTACCATTGTGGTAAAATGTGGCTCGTTCACTGTGCACACACAAGTAGCCCAGACTTGGGTTTCCCTTGTAGCCCGAGACGATAAAGAGACTACCCTCCTCAATTTCTAGAGTCACCTGACCCTTCTTTTCCGGAATGATATTTCCCAGGCAATCCTGCATGAAGATATGCTCGTCAGTATATGCTCTCGTAATTGCTCTCGTTGCTGCAATGTGCTCTCTTTTAATTAAAACAACTGACTGAGACAGTTCCATTACCTCAAACGGCGTAAAAAATGAACAAACACCGTGCGATATGACCAGATTGATTGTGACTTCGCTTTGACCTTGAGGCAAAATCCTCTTCTGCTGCGCTCTTTTCCGAGTCGACTTATTGGCAAGCCTGGGAGGTCGGCTGTAGAAGGGTGATTCGTCGTCTGATTCGGATCCGGAGTCTAAAAAATAACGTACATGAAACACTGGTGAGTGTTTATTTCTTTAATAAATATTAAAACAAAACAAAAAATAAATAATAACACAGCCAGTTCTTCTTACCCATTCGAATCCCCGACTTGCACATGGAAAACTGCTGGGGTCCAACACAACCTCTGAAAACGTTGTCTTGGCCTGGAACGGGTTGTTTTGGTGCTTGTGGCTCCCACAAAAGCAAGTCCATACTTAAACTGAAAATTGAAATTAACCACTCAAGATGATTTCATTCACATGATGTACATATATTTGTTCAGATTTCAAATTCATACCGATTGTAGAGCTCCTCGAAGAATTCCTTGGACGGGATATCAAGTTTGACGGACCGCAAGTTGCAGTCTACTTTGTACATTACGTTTTGGACTGTGTCTTCCATGAACTTGTTCATCTCTTCGCTGTCTCCAGGTATGACGCTTTCCCCAAAATCTGTATAAAAAAATTTAACTTGGTAAAAATCAGCGACTTGACTTACTTATGCGCTACTGTGGTGAACTAGTGGTATGCTTACTTCCCGAGTTGGCGTCTTCAGACTGGGACAAACACTCATGCAGAACTCTTCTCGAGCTGAAAGGTGATGGGGCGGATTTGAAGTTGGCCATGGAAATATAAGTAGCAATAGAATCATCCTCGTCCGACCGACCACTATCGGATGTGATCTCGGTTTTCCTTTCCGGGTAAAGTGTGACGACAACTCTGAAATATTACAAGTGTAAATTAGCTATTTTACAGTAAAAATTAGATGTTTGAAAATCATTTTACTTTCTTCAGCTCCTCAAAATTATTGCTCTTGAGCTATAGCTAACCTTGGCCGGTCGAATCCTACGAGCGTACTCTCAGGCCCGTCATTGTTCACGTCGTTGGCAGAGGCCGTGGCAAAATAGAACGGCTTGTCATCTGGTTTGGTCTAAATACCACAAGCTTCACTTAATTTTTTTCACCTAACCTGACTGCAAGACGAGCATGAGACACCTGGCAGTACCTTGTACGCCAGCTGACACTCTTGGCACTGCGTGATGAATTCGTAAATATTGGAACTTGAATTGAGGCACGTGGTAAAATTCATATCTCGCAGATCCATAACGATGGAGTCACTCCGTAGATTCCGAGTCCAGTATGGAATTCTGTTCAAGTCATCCGACTTACGCATGTCAGGAGTTGGAAATCTACCCGCGGGAAAAAACATCTCGTTTTCTTTAACTGGTACAAACAGAACCGTTAGGAGTTTGGGGTGCTTACCGAAAGTCTACACATCAGCTTTGGGGATGTAATCTTAAGGAACATCACACTCTGAGCACTATTTAGGACTGAGGTTGGACTCTGTGATCCCGCGGATAAAATGCAAATTACAAAATTATCGATCGAAAAATGGGAAATAGAGAAAAATTTTTTAGCGTACCCCTAAGTTAGGTCCGTTCAATAAATGTGGAAGTTTCGGTTGGAGTAGGGCATTGAGACGATCAACAATGGACATATCAAACTCGGATTTACACTCTTGCAAATGAACTCTTAAAAGTGGAAATATAAACTTTGTCATCACTTCAGTTTTTTGTACAGTATTACACATAACACCAGGATTCACATACCTAACTGTACACTTTGTTATTGAATTTCTGGAACGGTAAGCCTTGTGCTTGAACTCTAGTTTAAATGACTCCTTCCCACCCAAATCCATGTTATCCGGAAACGAAAGGATCTGTAATATATATTAAATGTATGCCACGAGTTACTGTACTATATACGTTATAAATCCTTTGCAACGCCTTCAAATAATGTAGAACTGTCGAAATGCTTACCTCCGTTGATATGTTCTCTGGCTTGGAGTTGGGTAAGCAATTGTCCTTAATGAACTCCGTAACCTCCAAAAACCCCACGGATACATGTCCACTCGTAGTAGGCAGTGAGTTAATAATGGCAGTATTACCTTCGATTTTTACAGGGGCTCCAATTATCCTAAATAAAAAGGCACAATTCGTCGGTAACAAAGCTAAGAAAACTCTTCCGAAGTTGTTTCAAATAATAATTACCGTAAGCAACTCTTCGGGCATGCTTTCTCTAGCTGACCCTTAATTTCGTCCACTCTGCGTCTACCGGAAACGGTTGCTATTCCTACATTGTCAAAAAATTCAGAGGCAAATTTGGTCATCTGACGCACAGTTGATGGAGCGACGGCCATGGAGGAACTCAAAGTGAGCAAGTCTTCATGTAAGATTACCACCGCGGCACTAGCAATACTCACAGAAAATTTAGTCTTGTCAATCTGACTACTGAGAGTTGTCGGGCCTGAAAAATAAAACAATGATGAGAACCAACCGACCCAATTCAGTTCTTTTCCAACACACCATTTACTCGGGTTTCACCTGAGGACTTGTACGGAGAGGACGTGTAACTTGCTCCAGATGTCAAGCCAAATGACATCTGGCTCTCGGACATGGACTGGTTAACTGATGACGTTCCCGAAATCAAGGAGGCCTCCATGAGGGTCGAGTGGACACTGCTGAACATGTCTGACTTGGATTTGAACGGCAGGAACTCATCGTCGCATTCATCTGCACAGAATTGCACAGAATAATACTTGAATATATCTAGTGGGTTAACAAATTTCAGTCTATTTTTTTACACTTACCTGCGTAAGACCATCCTTGGTGCTGGAGGGCTATGCCAATATTGTCCCTTCTATTCATCTCTTCCAACTCTTGTTTCATACGCTCCAAGTCAAAAGAGTCCATTGGTTTTTCCTTAACATGCTGTCTCACATTCAAGCTTTCTCTGAAAACATAAATAATACGGAGCCCAATTAACCAAGTCTTCAGGTCACTAATGATCGACATGAGTAAGTTCTAGTTCTTGTTCTTACCCTGACAAGGTGGGAGGGTTGAGAAAGTCGTCTAAAATCAGGTAGCAAATATGTGCTTGAATAGGAGAGAGTAGGCCAATCAAAGATCCAAAAGAGCAATCCAATGAGACCTAAAAAGTTAAATGACTGATTCTATTACACTTCTATCTGTACATGAGTCTACAGCATTACAATGCTTGCCGCCTATCCCAGTACCTGAGGAACTTCTACAGCATCACCAGTCTTCACTACAACCCGAATTTCCTGGGGGCCAGTTAGATTTGCTATCAAAATCAAGTTGTCTTCCTCCTCACTATCTGAATGATATGCGTCCTGAAGTATAAAATAAGTCATTAGCTGCAGTGAACAGTTATTGCTACCGTATGAATTTAAAACTTACGCCAGGAAATTGGGAAGGAATTTTGAATATGTCGCTGTAAATTTTCACTCCTTGCAGGGACAACTTCTTGTGGGAGAACCGTGTGTCAAACAGGTCGCCATCAGATTCATCAGAGTAGTGCCAACTGTACAAAACCATCAAAATGAATTGGCGCAACGAGTCATAGGTCCCGAAAGGATTTTTTTCCAAAAAGCCCGGACCACTTACGACTTCACATGCATTTCGAGCGCTACACCAACGCTTGACCCCTCTCGACTAGAACGCTCAACTCGAATGATAGAGTTCAAGAAGGTAACCTTGATCCTGGATAAAACTATACAGAACAAACAACACATGCATGAGGTAACCAAGCAAAATACCATCACTGCATTGGGTTTGCCTGTGATAAGGTACCTGCTTCAATTGTTTTAGCACATGCTTCCAATCCCGTCATTGGTTGCTGCCCACTCTGGTACGTACTGTAATCCTCAGGCTCAACAGTTTTGAAAAACTCTTCCGCGAGCTGCATGCTGGATGCCATGCTAGAGAACATGGAGTTCAGCATGGAGTTACCTGCACAAAATACATACTGATGTAAAATGACACCCATATTTTACATTGAAAATCCGGACAACGGACCATTATCGAGCCGTAGTTTCGGTTGAATGGATATTATCAGTCCTTCCACTTCCACCTGACAGCTTTCCTGCATGATGGTCATCCAAGGCACGGCTATTGAAACGGTTCCCATTCGAACCTCCAGGAACTCAATTGGAATACTCTGTTCTTCTGCCATCTGATTCAGAGCCTACAGCACATCCAAAAAAAGTTTTTTTGAAGCATTAATAAAAGATTCAAAAATCTATAATTGCAAAATCATCTTGACCATCTCACTTGGCAGTCGAGGGTAATTTTGGAAATGCAGCCTTTCCCATTGTACAGATCCACGGAGAGTTGTTCCAATTTGATCTTCTCCTCCAAATACTGCCCCAAATAATGGTTGAGCAGGTAACGACAAAAACGCTTCTTGAAGTCCATAAACTTGGGCATAAATGGGAAGTCCATCCTGCCGTTTCGTCAAGTTCTTCCTCGCCTATTCATGAGATCACAGAAAAAGGGATGAAATCAAAGCACTTTTCGCGCTCACATCATAATCATCATCACTGACATGCAATACAAATGTGTATTTCCGAAACTGTTATTTTACCACGGGGGAATAATGATGACAACTTGCAGATTAACTGCGCTCCGTCCTTGCACACTGCGTCGTTACCCACTGATAATGAGCTTTGTTGGTTACATCACTTGTACATAAATTCCTTCAAGCCTTCCACTACCAGCAATGTTTGCCAAACCACAATATTGTTTTATCCTTTTTAGTGAGTGTAGCCTTGCTTCATTTCAAGTTTGAGTGGGATTTAAAACGTTTATACGTCCATGTGACAGTTTCAAATTACTACGAGTATCGTGCACAGGAAACCGATTTGTCTGTGAAATAAAAACCGTCACGAACAAGCGACGACAGTTTTTAAACTAATTGTAGATTTGTATATAGCACTGAGCAGTTTCCCTTCACGATTGCACTACACACAAATAGATAGATGATCGAACAAAAGAATCCTATGAAGTAGCACACATGTACAGACTACAGCAGCAGACCATCAAGGTATCAGCCTGGCTTACCCCACTGATTCACGGATAGCTCACGTATATGTGTTTTGTCTGATGTTGTGGTGGTTGTGCAGTTCAGACACACACAGCTGAGTGCAAAATACAATGTTTATTTTTTTGCTTTTTCGAAATTCCCACTCCGAATGGTATAGCCTATCACGTAACCTGTGCATAGTTTCACACCCATACCTCCTTTAAAACCAATGGTTCAGCCATCAAGCTAGGATATATGCTCTGAGAACTTGCTCCCTAACTCAGGTTAACCTCTCAGCTTTTGCCAGAGGAAAATGCGTCACAGTGCATAAACTGCGTTGTTTCTTCCGCAAGACAGGATCACGGACTATATTTGCCATTAGTTTTCGCACAATCTGATGTCATGCCGTTACAACTGATGCGTTTCTATGCATGCCCAAGGTCTTGTTATTACGACCTAATTTAACTGCCTGAAAACTACGGGTCTTACGTCCCGGATATTCCTAAACAAACTCCAGATTCGAGTTAGAGGTAAAGAGTTTCCTGAGAGCTGGGGTAATATGTACTCATCCATCACCCAATACCATTGGGTAATGGGTAATGGGTAATGGGTAATCCCGCGACCGATCTGTAATGGGTAATAGGTAATTACAGATTCGTGAAATGTAATGGGTAACTGGAAATACAACCATTACTTTCTGCTACGAACCAATATTTTTAGAGCTCCACGGTGGGCAGTGATCACTGCACTGTCGCGTTGCACAGAAACTGTCTTAGGAGCTGTCCAGATATCACGCATACACTCATGGGGGGGAATTCGCCGCATGACGCCATTAATGACGGAGGGGGAGAGGGTAGGGGGTCGTGGAGCATACTTGTATCACAATTTTAAAGTACTATGAAGATGATACGGGGCTGTTCACATATTAAGTCATCATTGAGAGGGAGGGGGTCGCGAAAACATGGCGGATGACCATTTCGAGAGAGGGAGGGAGTAAATTAAAATGACGTTGCTATAATTTGAGGTACACAGTTTTTTTAATATTTCCTTGGCGGTCAGAGGTATCCGAAAATTTTGAAATTACGCTCTCAAATCTTGATCACGTCCCACGAGAGGGGAGGGAGACGGTAGTTAAAGGACGTTATGACGTAATGGGGATAGGGAGTGGGGGTCAAAATTTGATGGCGTAAGATGTGAACAGACCC
>WJFA01004087.1:0-11369 GCA_009870155.1 Pseudobourletiella spinata | reverse complement strand
GAGGATCATACACTGCGAGGAAATCGAAAATTGAGCACCTTGGTGCACAAACCCTTCCGGATTGCTATGAAAATACCCTGTGCATAAGTAATCAGTCTACTGGGACTCCGATCGATAGAAAAGTACGGATCCAGACGTGGGAATCTACAGCATGCGAATATTTGCCTTTCAAAAGGACAATGGGAGAGAAAATAAATGCCAGCCGTGCGCAAGTATACTAAGAGCATACCCAGTATTTTCCCAATTTCGGCTCAATAGGATACTCAGTCTTTGTGCATACGAGGGATCGGCTGAGGGTTAATAGGGCACGTGACCCTTCCCCAGCATTCTCTAACCCTGTTGTCTTTCGCCCGTCTAAAGCCTAGTTTTGGAAAAAATCAAATCTGACCTATCACCAAAACTGATTCTTGTAAAATTAACTGGGATTTCCCACAAGGATTTTGAGGTGCCAAAGGGTTCCTCAACCTTTGATGTTTTTCAAAATTTTAACTTTTTCCATCATTACGAGAAACTGGCAAAGAAGCGCTTAAACCTTGTGATTTTGTAATCAACTATGATGAGAAATAGATTTTCTGCGCTTCATTTCACAAAAAAATGTATTTTGCACTGCTTGTGGAATGAATTTCACAACTCACAGTGTAGTGCTCTATGACATCACTCACACCTTTTGCAGTGGGAATCTATTACAGCTGGTGGGTTATCATTATTTGGAGGTGTCAATGATGATGTGAGATTCTACATAGATTTTATACCCTTCGGCACTTCAAAATCCTTATGGGAAATCCCATGTTAATTTTCCCAGAATAAGTTTTGGTGAAACTTCAGATTCCCCTCTAGACGGGCGAAAGGCTTTAGGGTAGTGTATGCTAGGTAAGGTTCGCATGTCCTATTAACCTCGAGACGATCCCCCGTATGCACTAGACTGTCTCCTATTCATAGTGGTCTAGTATGTGGGAAACATTAAGGTGTTGGGACAACATGTTTCAAGTGATTTTGGATCCATCCACCCACTTACTTCCTCTTTAGGTAATCCGTTAGATCATATTTTGAAGTTAGAAAAACGGGGCTGTGATAAAATCCTGAACCCTTGAACCGTGAACTCTTGATAAAATCCTGAACCCCCTGAACCCTGAACGCTGAACTCTTGATAAAATCCTGAACCCTGAACACCCTGAACCCCGAACTGTGGTACCTGATACCTGAACCTTGCACTCTGAAGCCTTAACCCTGAGCTGCGGACCTTGACCTTCGAAACCCGAAGTCGTAACGCTGAATCTTTAACTCCTTATAAAAAACGATACTTGAATACTTTACTTTTGCTGTTTGCTTTTCGGGACCGAAATTTGTACAGCTTGCTGCATATATTTGCTGTGATAACTCCATCTCATTTTTAATGAACTGAGGAGCTCCGGTCAGTTTGGACGGGCGTCTGGCTCCAACGTACCTTCATCGTGTTGGTACGCTTGCCAGAGAATCAGAAACTGGGCTTCGCAGCTAGTTCTTTGTGAAGCCAGGGTACTTTGTACATAGTGCTCGTATCTTCACCCCAATCTTGATTGATGGAAGGATTATTATTTGGGTACGCATGATGAAGAGAACTTGTGTTGTTATGATTATGAGTGTCTGTAGAATTGGATGATATTTGACACAAAACCTCAGTGAAAGAGTCATACAGTAAAATAAAATCTCGAAGTACACTCGGTTTGACGGCGGAATTTTAATGGAACGTATGCCCGCAGGAAATTTGGATGTGATCGATTCCTCCACTCCAACAACAGACAATAGCTGACAAACCCTTAGATCTGACTCACTGATTTTTTCTCTTTTTAATCCCCAAATAAACTTCTTGCGAGAGTTTACCGGAGTGTATAGTGACACGGGCGAGGGAAATTATTCGGGCGAGGGAATACCGTAATGGTTATTGGCGAATGCCAGTGCTTTGAAAACTACGTATTCTTTTTGCATTTCATAATTACGATTATTTTTTAACGAACTTGCAATTGAGAATTATAATTGAGAAATAAATTTGAGAAATACTTTTTGGGCCCTTTGAAAATTGAATTGAGAAATGGGAACTAATTTTTACACCTTTGTAAATAATTCTGAGAAATGATACATTAATTTCGTGTCTTTTCGAAATAAAATTGAAAATAGATTAATAAATTTAGTTTCCTTTCCAAATACAATTAAGATATGAGAATTAAATGTAGTTTCCTTTGTAAATATAATTGAGAATTGAGAAATAAACTCCCTAACCGTTGCAAATAAAATTTGAAATTGAGATAAAGTGTAGTTTGATAGTAAAATTAACAACTGAGAAATATATTTCTCTCTATTTTAAACATGAGTAACGACATGTTCAACTTTTTCCACATTATGCGAAGCATTATGAATTCTGAAGAGGTAGAAATAACTGGTTGATAATGGAAGCGGCGAAATTATGCTCAAGTTAGCGTGGAGCAAAATGTAAAACGTTTTACAAGTCGTGGTTGAACGAATTGTGGGGGAGGATCTTTGGGACCACATTGCTGCATTGCACAGTCCCTCCAATTATAATGTTTAGTAAAAAATGATTGCTCGAAACATGATAATTGCCAGTTGAAAATCAGAATTATTTTCTCGCGCGATGACAATTGACAATTGAAAATTATAAGTATTTCATCGGAGCATTAAAATTGAATTTTTTTTCAGTTCTACATTGAAATTGTCAACGTAATTGTCATTTATCAAAATAGTTTTCAAAACACTGGCGAATGCAAAGAATAAGAAACATTGGCAAATTTGGGAAGCCAAAGTGAATGCTCAGGAGTGGAGCATGAAAATTGAAAAGTTTACTGCAAGAGAAAGTTTGACATATGACTGATCACGATGAAAGGTTGCTTAACAGTAACTTCCGTTAGTCTTAGTGATGACGTCGATGACGATGTGACTAGTTAACAACAAACCAAAAATTTCACTTTTAGCTATTACTTAATTTAGAGCAAACAATCCTAACTTACCTAAACGCAATAGCAATTTCATGCTCTATTCAGGCGACTTTTCATGCTCTAAAAATATCTTTCATGCATCGTGATTTAGCTCAAGCATTTTATCCTGCTTTACAAAATAACAGAGAGCAACCGAAGCGTGCGAGTACATTCATCCATGAACAATACAGATAATTTCAAAATTCCAAATATTGCTTCCACAATGCTCCCATCTTGTTTCCGTGATTCTAACTACAGATGCCTACGTCCGGATGAATGGCTCGGAGAATACGTACTTAATGACATGATTGCTTTCACAATCAAGAAGCACGAGTTAGAAGAATCAGTTTCATTTGTCAGCAGCTATCAACTTTGTAACTTTCTACAATTTGAACAACACACAACATGTTCATTACTAATAACACTGTCAGGATTGCGGGACTAAACAGTGACATCGTCTTGCTTCAATTTTACTTTCTGCTGGGGTTGACCTTTTTCGCACAAAAGGTAATAATAGCTATCAATTCTCTGCCGCGCATTCCAGACCACAAGGAAACAATGTTTCTGGCTTTAGGCGGCCTAGTCGGTGCAATGTTCATCATTGCAGGGCTAAAAGTTGATATTAACGAATGGAGTTGGAAACTGGAAGGTCACGCAAAACATAGTTTACCGCGTAGCCTTGCGTCTAGAATTCTGTCGGTATCAATCTTTTGAACCTCTTAGGTCTTTGGTACCCTATTTTTGCCCCCTTGGGTTGAACGTACATCAAGTTAAGATTGATATCACCTCGTACCAAATGGCACCACGAACTTGAATTTGACCTCGTATCTGACTTGAGCATATGAAATTCGGTAGCACGCCTCTTGGTACCAGAATGAAACCCAGAGAATCGTCTCTAGAATAGCCTTGTAATTACATACACTTGCCCAATTTCAATACTTTACCCCACATCAGACACTGGCACGTTTGAATGGCCTTTCTGACCAAATTTTACTCACCAATGATTCTATTTAGTTTGCTTCGATAAAAATAAGGCAAAGAAACGAAAGCAAATGAAAATTGGGACTCGGGACCAAAATCTGACAGTGAATACAGTGGTACGAAATACTTTAGCTTGGGACATACAGGTTGGGAATAGTCTAAATATTGTGAACTTTTACCTGGACACACGAGCTTCGGTCAAATTCAAATACATAAAAAGTAGTTTTCTAGAGCAAAACTACAGGTAGAATCTTGTATCTGATTTTGCTTGGAGCGCAGGGAAATTTTTCAATGATTTGTTTTTTACGAAGATCGAAATACCCGTATGTATTGTTCCATATTACTGGCTTGTGATTGGTTTATCACATCTGATTATGCGTCGAGTGGTTCTCGACTTTACCCTGCACAATCCAAATAGAAATAGCTTCGTTATTATACAGATAGTTTGTTGAAATAACAGATTAAAACAACGTTTTCTGTTTGCAACAATCCGCCAGGTTTCATTTATTTTCAACCATATGCTACACAGCCCTTTCTACAGCGCCGCTGAATGGCCGCCAGTCAAGTATCTATCAAAGAACCCATGAATGCATATCTTATTTCCCTATTTGAATCCAAACGACTTCAGAAATTCAGTATGGGTTGTTATTATTGAACTATTTTTAATTTGCTGTTATATTCTACCATGTAAAACATAATGTCAGCATCCGACTTCCAGTATTTAGAGTTAAATTTTCAGGGTTAAGGGATCAGGGATTTAGCAGCAGTAGAGGTTCTTGGTTCTGCATTGTAAGAAAATAAGGATTTACAATAATTTAAGAGGACTTTAATTTATGAAGGTTAGGGTGCACACTTCAGGATTAAGGATTCAGATTACAGGTTCAGGGTTAAGGTTTCAGGTTTCGCGCTTCACGGTTCATGTTCAGATATCAGAGTTCAGGTGCAGGGTTCACGATTTTATAAAAAGTTGCGGGTTCCGCGTGCAGGGAACATGGGGTTCACGGTTCAGAATTTTATCAAGAGTTCAGGGTAGATGGCGTTCAGGATTCAGGATTTTCTCAAGCGTTCGGGGGTTTAAGGTTCCCATTTCGGCTGTCTGCTATATAATGGCATTCTCCTACGTGTCATTAATTGTTGCATCAGAGTGGCACCTCGCAAAGATAAATGATACTATTCCTAGTTACATGTGATTGTTTCCCTTTAAATCTCAAAAAGTTGCAGTCTTGGCCCGTTTTTGAAATAAAACAAATACTAGTATACTTAATGTTAATTTTGAATACCAGAAAGTCGTAATCCTAGCCCGTTTTTTTACATTAGCAAAAATTGGGTTTTGTTAGTTATTAAATGAACGAGGAAATGCTGTATTCCAAGATAATGGATTTCATTTAAGTATTGGATTCGCACCAAAGTTTCAAAATTTTAGTGCGTTTACAAATTTAAGAGATCGTGCAAAGCATTCCCCATATCTAGAAAAATTTACCAAGAAGTTTCCAAGCTAATACTTGATTTTCACATCTTGAAATACACATCGATTTCGATAAACTCTTTCTCGGATAGTAACAGAAATGCCGAATTGCGATCCTGAACGTGGTCATATTCTAAACTATGCAATACTTATGATTAAGAAATGGCTCTCTTATACTTTGCTGCTCTGGCACAAAGATGCTACCCAACGGGGTGATGTGAGACACAATGGAGGTGTAGTGCTCAATCGCAGAAAACGGAGTGTCTTAAGTTTCCCTTGGTAGTACTTCATAAAATCCAAAGAGATGTTAACAAACATAAACAATGAGCAGAGCTTACTGGCCACAAATCTGGTTATCCGGAGGTAGATGATATGGGTAACATCAGTAACGTGGGTAAAATGAAAAAAACGCAGATTATTAGTAGCAGCGAAATGACAGTAATATTTCAGTCAGTGCAATAGGGCTCTCTTAAATTTGAGAGAAAGTAGACATCTTGTTTAGGCGTAATAGACGTGATACGTAAACGTGATGAGGGGTGGTCCCCATGATCGTCACAGTCCTTTAAATAACCAGGTCTATGTGTACACCTGCAGGTACTATGTCCTGTAGAACCTTTCTATTCCGGGGCCCTTTAATCGGGTCCCTCGATTATTCGGTCAAAGTTGAATGGTCCCGGCAGAGCCCCATGTAACCTCAATCTAATTTATACCCCTTTAATACGACCACCTCCTTTATCGGAACTTGACGCCAATTTAAATTGTTTCTAGCATGCAGAAGTCATGAATACTTCATTAGCCAGTAAAATTCATGGCCACAATACAAATAACGCCGGTCCGTACAATTTGAGGGCCAACAACCAGTTGCTACGTAATCCCTTAATCCTGGTCACGCTACGGTTTTTATTTTTCTGTTCATCTATTCATTTCATATAGATTAATCAATAAATCAACGCGATTCAAACAAAGTGTGCTGTACGTCTGAAATTTTCAGCGAGGCTTTGATTCCTTAGAAGCCTGTATTTCTTATTTTCGCCCATGATGGTGGCATTTCACACGAGCGCGCGGGATTATTTTGACTACAATAGTTCTCCAGAAATTTTTCACTATCTCACGGCTCCATGAAATGAGTTTAACTAGAAGACGTCAGCGCGTGAAGCCGAAATCACTGCTTACTGCTCACGTTGTTCGTCTTGCTTTCGGTAGTGAATAGTAGTAATAACAAGTTTAAAATTTTTAACAGGAAAAGTTGGAAGCATGCCACATTTTTCATTTAAAATAAATTTTTATACTGATATTGTAGAGGCGTCACTTTTCCCGTACTCATTTTACGAAGGAACTGTGATGTGGATTAAAATGGACGTTCGCGAGCTGAAATAATACGGGCTGGGAGAAACCAGGAAGTGCAGCATAATATTTCCTTCATTACACATAAACAAACACACACGTACAGTACGTTCGAAAAATGTACAAAAATGGCGCGCATGTCCGCGTGGCAAGAAGACACCGCAACGAAAAGTGGCTGAATGGGCAAGACTATGTGAAGGTTTTTTCAAGGATATTCCCGATGAGTTTGTATTTCTCAGGTCAATTCTTACACTGCACGATTTACATAAGTGAATACCATGATTTGGAGTTGTATGTTGTGTGTATGAATTAATTTTACTTCATTTGAACGCGCACTGAACTGAATCAATTCCATTTGGAACCATAGTTTATGCTAAAAATAACGCGCCGTTTACACGTGTCTGTGGCATCAAAAAAAACCATGCCCATTTACATATGTACAACTACGGTGGCATCAAATGAGTACAAATTATTCGTTACCAAATGGATTAAATAAATAGATGTTTATGTGAATCCAATATTCTGGGGGTTTCTGTAAGGTAGCGCATGTGCTGGCAGGTAGCTTCACCCCTCTAGTACAGGCCGCCCGATTATTAACCCGTATTTAGGTACAAATCGGACGCCGTGCTACGGACGGCCGCCCGAATTGTTGCCTCCATCAGCACTGCTTAAAAATGTGGAAATTTTAGCGCATCGATTGACTACCTTTATTATTTTACTTCCAAGAGTTAAGTAGGATAAGATTCAGAATCCTTTAAATTTTACAGTACGCAAATATACGATAATTCCATTCATGTTCTCCAATCGGCTAACAAAAACTTTCGTTTTTCCAAAACATCGGTCAAATAGACGCGGGCCGTCCTTTTCACAGCCATCTGGATCTGGATCTTTTTCAGTTCAAATCATTTCGTGTGATTGCATTAAAATCTTGGAATCTAAATCCCATGGTAGACACTTTTGAATTGAAGCAATCTACTGCAGAATTGTTTGAAAACTCGTCACAGTAATTTTGATGATATAATCGCATTGTAGGTCGTCCTGCTGACTATCCCTCAATTCTTCGAGAATGATTCCGGAGTAGCTAGCACTACCTCAGATAGGATTAAAAACATTTGTATGGTGAAATAGAACTCATGGATTTGTATTCATGTGTCACTAATTTTTGCGTGTCCAATAGATATATTTAAAACATTTTATAGTAACCAAAATACTCATTCAATGTGTCTTTTGGTTTTGCGTGCTAACAAATTATATTTAAATTAACATTATGTTTAAATAAAGACCTCGGAGTTCGACCTCACGTCAAGTCGAAATTGTAAACTGAGGCGCATTGATAAACTCTCTCTGAGTCTGACCCGAGACGAACGTTCCGTAATCTCTCTTTATCGCAATTCGGGTCCCGCTGGCGTCAAGTTTGAATACAGACATGCTTCTTAGTTGAGTTAAAAAATTTAAACTAAAATCCCCGTTTTAGTCGGCCAAACTTTGCTGTCGACCTAAGCACATAGTGCACCATTGGAGTGAAGTCCCTGACCTACAATTCAGTACATTTTTTGCCCGGACTCCCATAAAGTTGGCACCGCAAAAGCATTGCAAAGTATCGGTGGGAGCCGGGCTTGGCTCAAGGCAAATTATCGTTTTCCAGCTGGACTTCTTAACTCTCATCGAAAAGAAGAGCGACCGCACTCTCAAGTAACCTACTGATTTTTCCTTTCATAAAACCATTAAATCACTTAACCGCACCCCACCCGGCATGAAGAACAACAAAATAACGGCTGTGGACTTCGGGAATAATTCCCCTGCCACTCTCTCCTCCGAAATGCAAATCCTGCTGGATAATATAATAAAAACATGGACAAGTGGGGTCATAGAAATATACATGAAGTGACAAAGAGATGACAAAAACTATGATGACATGAAGGCTGAAATGTCATCATTGAAACTGAAAATAGACAGGATGGAAACGAAAACCACCGAGCTAGAAAAGGAGAACTCCTACCTGATGCGGAAAATCGAAGTCATTGAGGGGAAGGTTAAGGATAACAATTTAATCTTCAGTGGAATAATCTCCGAAGCTGGCGAAAATCAAGAGAGTCTAATGAATTGTGTAGAGAATATCATAAACAACTCGCTCAAATTACAAGTCATAGAAATCGATAGCATATATCGGATTAAGAACACTAACAAGATATGTGCACGTTTTCTACGACAACGGGATCGTAACACGATACTTCAGCATAAAAACTTCCATAAGTTCCATAAGTTCCAGCCGGAGAAAATCTACATCAATCCTGACTACACAATTGCTGCCTCTTAGAAGAATTTCGAAAACAGACAATCAGGAAGACAAGAAACAAGGAAGTCAATCAGCTGAAATTCACCCATCTCAACAAGACCACTTTTATCATCACACGCCAAACTTGAACCTTAATGTTGCCAGTCGGCCTCTACAGAATACGAATCCCTCTTACTTCAGTCCCGCTTTTGCTACAAAGAAATAGGTAACTGGCCGGCCCTTGCAACACAAATTTGTTAAAAACAATGTACTGGAACGTGAGTGGTGTTAAAATTTAAAAGTGAAAAATCTAATTATGTGAACGACATAGACCCCTTGTTGTTCTGTCTGAGTGAAACCTGATGTAGTAGTCAAATATTAATTGATGCAAGCATCAGTGCCCACTACATTCTGAAATGTTTTGCAGGTACCAAGAGTCACGGACGATATAAAGGAGGCTTTATTATTGGTTAGTCTGAACTTATTCATACTTTTTCCATTATTGAAACTTATGATCACTACATTAGTGTGAAAATAAGACTGCATGTGAAGCACATGTAGTACTTTGCTACATCCCTCCCTATCGCGATTATGACCATGTACTTAATTCATTAACGTTTACAGCAACAAATCTCTGACGATCCCCATTATTGTGGGTGACTTAAATGCTCCCAACGGACAATTCGAATTTAACACATCACTGCTGAAATTTGCGAAATTTTCAACGGCAGCCGCCAACAAAGACACTTTTTACAACCAACGCGGGAAAGTACTCTGCAATTTGATGATTGACGTAAATAGCGTAAAGCTAAATGGTCATAGTGAGTCCGACTGGGACGGAAACTTTACTTTTATTAATTCAAATGGTGCAAGTACTATTGACTTGGTTATTTGTAGCTCAGAGGACACGTCAGTCATCCAAGACTTCAAGATCCATCCTACCGGAATTTTTGAACATCAACCCATCGTGACTTCCTTCTATGCAGCAGTATTCTTCAAAGTGAATCTATCGTCCACTGCAACAAGATTCATTGGAATTCCGAAAACGCCTCGAAATTCAAGATTAATCTTCACTCCATCTCAAGAACTATACTTCAATACGAAGCTAATACTCAAAACCTCATTGAAGCCATCGATCTCGCAGCCGCGATGTGTAAAATTAAATGCAACGGAGTGCACGCTAAGAAGATTTCGACCGGACCGAAATGGTTTGGCAGCTCGTGTAGACGTCTCAAGCGGTTTGTAAATAGTGCAGTTAGGAATATAAGAAAATCAGCTGGACGGAGCTATGACCCTGTTTTTTATGATAAAGTGTTGAATCTGAAAAATGTTGAAGCGCACTACCGTAATTACTTAAAACATTGTAAGGATAAGTATACTAGTCTAATGACTAAAACCGTATGTGAAGCCAAAAATAGCAAAGAATTCTGGAACGCTATGATCGTGTTTCGCGATATAAAACGCATGTTTACATCAAATAGTATTGACGAGTCAAAATAGTATAACCACTCGAAAATTATGTTTGAAAGAGATGAGCCCGTTGTTATGCAGCCGCAGCTAGTTAATGTCAACTTAGAAACTCACGCAATCGATGCCAGGATAACTGCCTGAGAACTAAATAGAGCTATAAAAAACTAGCGAACAACAAGGCCATACGGAGCGAAGGGAAGTTTTTAATCACCTGTACAATAACTCAAAACTATGCCTACTATAAATCTTCAATAAGGCTATGCAAGGGAATACACCACCCCATTGCAGCGAAATAATAGTTTGCCGAATTTTGAAGAAAGGCGACAGGAATATTCCATCTAACTATAGGCCTATCTCTCTTGTAAATACTAGCAGGAAACTTTTTACCATGATCTTAAGCAAAAGACTTCAGAATTTTTTTCGAAAAAACAACCTGATCAGTGATAACCAGGCTGCATACATTAGAGGAAAGTGCTGTCAGGAACACATTTTTACCTTTATTGCTGATATTAACAAAACTCTAGGAACCCATAAAATAAAATTATATGCTTTATAGATCTTTCAGTGGCCTTTGACTCCATTAATCATTTTTAATGTGGAACTATCTCGCTAGGTTAGGAATAAGCAATAAGTTTGTAGATCTACTAAAAAGCTTATACAGTCAGGCAAATGCCAAAGTCAGGACTAATGATGCTTTTACTTATAAGATAGATATACAGCAAGGAGTTCTTCAGGTTGAAAACATTTCACTCCTCCTCTTTGTATTATACATTGATCAAGTAGCACAGGCATTACTTAGCCCACCGGGAGATAAAATGAGTGGAATAAATGTAAATGTACTTCTGTTGGCGACGATATTGTACTGCTA
>WJFA01004086.1:0-11370 GCA_009870155.1 Pseudobourletiella spinata | reverse complement strand
ATACCCGAAAGAAGTGTCTCTCCGCGTTTGGAATTCAATCATATACATTTTTATAGTTATTTTGCAGGTGATGTTCTTTGAGAAAGTAACAGAGGAACTTCGGCTCCTCATAGGATCTGCAACTTGCTATGCACACGCTTTATTTCGTCCATCACATGACGAGAGTAGCCATCAGATTTCTGATTTTCCCTTTCCAGTTCGGGATCGTACTCTTCAGAGGAAGCACAGAGAGCGTGTGACAAATTGAGATCGATTCAACGACAAATCAAAATGTTTAACGAACTGTATAATTTTATTACGTTCTCATTTAAGCTCATTTGCCTCACATTATGCACACTGAATGAGTACTTTATGATCGTCTACTTCTCAGCTAATCCCACTTTTGGAATGGTGTATGGGATAGTTTTCGTTTTCTTGGGAGTTTCGTATTCCATACTGTACGAAAGGGCATCCGCAGTTCCTGAACTGGTTGCTCTAACCAAGTCAGCCAAAATGAGGCTCAAATGAGCTACAGGAAAAAGCGTATAAGATCAATGCTACCAATTGGGATTCAAGTTGGGAGTTTCCATACTTTCGAGCGGACAGTCACACCAGTATTTATTGTTGACTATGCACTGAGACCTCTAAGTGTGTTGGGTATAGACCAGTAGTAATCCATAATAATTACACATTGTCAGTGCCAAAGTTGTGACTCGTACGTCGCGGATTCGAATTATTCGATTTGGTTCACGTTCTTGACCGCAGCCAGTTCGTATATAAGGAGCCCTAGTTACTGTAATAAAGCGCTCTTAATCTTGTCGTCGTCACTCTGCTCTCTTGTCCTCTCATTGCTATTTTCATCATACTAATCATCATAATCCAACGTGTCCCAAATGACGTCTTCGGTTTGTTCTGTGAATAAAATCCAAACCACTTCAGCCCTATCCAACAATGTGCGCTCAAATTAATGCCAAATTGTGATTACACACGTCGTTGAGTCTAGCCAAAATCCTCGGGATATTTTAGGTGCAGGACCCCACATGTTTTAAGGATTTTTAATCACGGGCAAAATTTCCAGCTCAAAAACTCGGTCACAGGTGAAGTGGTTTGACAAAAAGGCACACTCAGTAGTTTGTTCGAGAGCTACTGGAAGTATACAGTGTACTCTGGTTTAAAAAATAATGATTGAATTTTGAAAACTTCATCAAATAGTTATATTCAAAACAATATAAACTATGGAAGTCGGTGCAAAATGCCCGTGAAGAAAGCGAACAAAAAATGAAACATTTTTTCACTTGTCTCTGTCACAATGGTCACACAGCGGTCCCACTGGTACTTAATGCAAGTACTCCATCTGTGGAAGTGATGGAGTGGAATCTGTTTGTACCCAAGTTAAAATTCGAGAAAGTCGTGTCACTTAGGTCAAAACCTCATGAAGTTTATCAATAATACCCTCAATTATGACAGCCAATACGTTGCACAATCGTTTCGCTTTGAAGACACCATGAACGAACATTTGCCAGTGTTTTGAGTTCATTGATTGACCAACTCAGTTGTTTGAGGCAGGTCAATTGGGACTGTAATGGTAATGGGTCAACTTTTACACGGTTGGGAGACAGTCTGGTTGAATTTTTACCTGGGTGAGTTGAAACTTGGTTGAGTTTCGATTGGTTCAGTGCGAGTCTGTATGAGTTTGAGTGGTGGTGGTTCGATTGGTCGCATTTTCGTAGACCCGCTGTCGCGTGCAATGAATCAACTGGATCAGGATGCCCAGAGAAGCTTCAAGGCCAAGCGATTAAGATGCACGCCCCCAAATGCAATGGGTACCCAATCAGGTGTCTTCCATACATTCCAGTGGACATCCACACTAGCGTTTGCTGGCTACGTACTCTGACTGAAATGTTGTTGGTCTGTTACTCATGCACAGTGATAGCTTACTTCAATAAGTTAAACCTGACTTTTTTTATCAAATTGCAATTGTTGTGTCAGTTGTTAAAATTCAAATTGTCATTGCGACTTTTATTGTAATGATCCATATTAAAGCCACCCCGAATAAGATAATGTAAATTGAATGGCTCGGTAAAATCCGGTGTATTTAGGATGAACTGTAATAACTAGTAACGCCGGTACACATGCGCAAATCAGCACTAGCACCAAATCTCCACAAAAATAATTACTCAACTCTGATGCCATGAGACATGAGCGTTGTAAGCAATATATATTTTATGCATAAAACTGACGCCGCTTGAAATTAGTGGGCATACCGTATGCACGTAATTGTTCTACATGGTGTTCCTGAAGAGTATTCTCTCGATTTCGCAAATTTTCGCATAGTTTGTTTACATTTTCTTTTTTCAAACTGGCTACCATTATTACCACTACTATTATAATTGCCCAAGATCATAATCTACGCGAGAGAACCTCCCGCCCCAAAGTTTCCTCGCTGATATCTATTATTCTTATTTCAGAAAAATGAAACCGGTTTTCCCTTGCACGATCATATTACTGATATGACGTTGCCCACTAACAGCCATCAATTCCCACGTCCTCACGGGATAATGAAAAGCAAATGAACACTAGAAGGCTAAACAGCCGTGAGGAATGCAAATGCAAACCACATCTCGGAGAAGGGCTATAATACAGACGGACGGTCAGGTGCAGGTTCAGGTACATTTTCAGCTCGTGCACAAGTTTTACAGCGCCGAGTCAATTCATTAACAAGACATGAAATGCACACAGCCACGGCCGTCATTTACATTGAGCTTACACAAGTTTGGAAGCAACCTTGTCAAAGGAGGATAATAACTGAAGAAAACGGAAGAGCAGAATAATTCCATTACATTCTCCAAGCAGCGTAAATTTAAGATCCACATGTAATGCTTAAAAGGAGGAGTTAAGTGGCAAGTCTACTGTTTTTTCAAGGAATATTTTGAAATTATTACTTTTGATCTGAATGAACTGTGTATTGTGCTCCATCGTGGGCGGTTAAAGCTAACCAAAAATAGCTGAATCCTAACATACTTTGATCAACAACTTCGGCTTCGTAGTGCATTGTCCAAAATCTACGCATTAATGACGCCACTAGGCGCCTTTGAGGACAAATTCCCAACTTACGAGTAATGAATCGTAAGCCCAACAGCGATAGTTCCAGAACTAGCCAGTCTCAAGATCGTCGTGACTTATCCACAGCGTCATCGTTGTGCAGATGCCATTGGCTAGACATATGAACTATCACTTGAAATTTTCATTGACTGCGACATTCTCGTGATCCTCCCAAAATGAAGTCCGGCAGTTGGTCTTCTCTACTCATGCTGGCAGCAGTCCCACTCGTCATTACAGCCCCTCAAATAACAACAAATGATGACGAATCCTTCTATCCTAATGGTGACGGAATTTTCACGTATCTGCAAGTCATTTAATTAATATTTATTATTGTACTCAAACCAAAAGCGCGTTTCCAGTACAAGATTGTGGTTTTCGGAACGAAAACCCGGCAGATCTCCGTACTTACACCCCTTGGACAGCAGGGATTTACATATGGAAAAAATCAAAATGGAAATATTTTGTTACGGGTACAATCCTATCCCACACGCTCGTTCTATCCGTTTTCTGGCGGTGGCTACGGACTCCCGCCGCCCAAGGACCAGACCAAAAGCTACAGGTTGTCATCACCGAAACGATACTTGGTCGCCGCCGGTTTGCTCAATACTGACCTGGAAAAGACTGATAACTTTACGCAGTACGCCAAAGTATGCACTACAAAACGACGGGGACTTAATGCTAATAATAATACCTGGCACAGCCGGAATTTATTTCTACTTACTATGGCGATGCGTACAGGTGAAATACGTCGCGCCGTATTCAAAATTAAACGGCACAGCAAATCAGGATTTCCACTTGGTTATTTTCCGCCTTGAAAATCCACTCGTCTTCAACACTCCTTACATCCGACCAGTTTGCATTCCCTTTGCTATTTTACCAGCACTGATTTCGGTACGACAATTTGGTAACGCCACACATTAATTACTGAACAGATTTGAAATAAAGTTAAGGATGTACGCTCAGGAATTCAAAACAAATTAGCAATAATATGATCCATGTATGTATGTAGCTCGGATTCACTGGAAATCTTCAGGATCTCCACGCGATCCAGGTTGAAGAGGAACCGAGTTATCTCGGTGGTTTCAACGCCCCGCCTCAACAAAAAAATTCCTTCTCAATAACTTTCATCCCTTCCCGCGCCTCATCAAGCAGGCCCTGTTTCAACGCTTATCAGTTTCATTACAAATCAGAACCCAGCAATGTCCTGTGCACAAGAGCAGAGCAGGGTATGTATGCGTAATATTTATGATCCTTCAAAAAATTTATTGAATTAAATGTTTAAAAATGTCATTTCACAATAATTTGAAGTTTGCCGATTTACTCCAACTTTTGTACTGTAGAAGCCAACATCCGAAATGACACGTGTATGAGCCACGGGAGCAGTTCAATTTGGAAGTCGAACAATGACGTCATTTCTTTTCTGCCGGGTTTGGGACCTCCGAGATGGTTTTACTTTGGTCCCATCGCCCTTATCCCCCGCCGGGAGAGAGGCCACTGTCGCCGAGACACGTCGTATTTCCTTGTGTCCGTTTTCAAATTTATGGATTGGATCCGAAGTCATTTGATGTGAAACCTCTCACTGATATGTTGCTCAGATAATAACAAACTCTAAAGAAACTTGAAAAGAGGGGGAAAAATGCAAATGTTCTTTCATGGCAGATGTCCCCCGGACACATTTCCTTGTCACAACGGGACCTCTTGTATCCCACTTAATGCCCTGTGCGACGGCAAGTCCGACTGTTCTGACGACAATGATGAAGATCCGATATTTTGTAGTGCAACTTCAGATTGCAACGGGGAGGAATCTTACCAATGCGGATTTCAGGGCCTCTGCATTCACAGGTCAAAGGTTGGGAATGGGGTGAAGGACTGTCCTTCGGGCTCAGATGAACATGCCTTGGTGGTGTCCAACAACTATTTCAAGAAAAAGCATCGGAAGCATGGAGAATTGCCCGTGAAATCTTATGTGTTTTCCCATTCCCGCGTCTGAAGTAAGCGGAATCGCTAAATTTACAAATATTCTTTTCGTTCATATTTAAGTTGTTGGGAGCTCATTTGCTTTCTTTTGAGGTTATTATTGCTCGACAAACCGAATGCTCCCGCCCGTAGTAGGCATCCAAACTTTTTATTGCGACCGTAGTTAAACACTTCATTTTTTAAGGGTGTCAGGATCAATTGTTTCAACTCGAGCGGCGGCCCTGTGAACTGTTCCAATTCTTTTGTGGGAACTGAGGCAATTCTGAGCTGTGCCGAGTACTACACATCCACACAGAGAGCTACTTTCATCAAAATGAGATGCTTTGATGACAAAACGTGGAAACCTTTCAGGTCCTTTACTTGCGAACCCGGTTAGTGACATGTATTTATTTGAAATCATATCTAATAGTGTGCCATTTAAATAAATTTGTTGTCAATATCGATCTTTTAACGATATTGTAGACTGTGGGCTCGCCGGTCCATTGCTTCCAGGCGGCCTCATCGCTGGAGGTGAATTGGCCACCAAGTTGAGCAACTTCCCGTGGCATGCGGCAATTTTCCGGTCACCGGAGGAGGGAAGCAACAAGTTTGACTACATTTGCGGAGGCTCCCTCATCGAACGGAACATTGTTGTGACGGCGGGTCACTGCACGGTGGATCCCCGCACAGGTGATCCATTGGGAGTGGGCAGGATCTCCGTCGTTTTGAACCCAGTCGGTACGGTGTACCAGGAAAATAGAAAATCTGACATTGCTCAGCTGTTTCAGGTTGAAAGATAACAATAATTGTCACACACCAACTTGAATCGTATATGCTTTACCAAATCCGATCACATTTTATTGTGGATAAAGGTGGAGCAAGTATGGCGCCCGTGGTCCTTCAGCTATGACCAATTGATCTCCGACATTGCCATTATTCAGTTATCTGGTCCAGCAACGTACAATGCTTTTGTTCAGCCCGTTTGCTACTTGCGAAGGAATTATGAGCGGTTCCCATTTCCCAACTCTACCGGCAAGGTAAGGATGTTATGTTAGCAAGCATAGGTGCTGCCATAGCGAAGGTTTTCTAGCGACTTTGCGTTTACAACGGCAATCTTATTCGGGCAGGTCCCAGGTTACGGCGTTACTGAAGACGGAGATTTTGCTGTAGACCTCAAATATGCAAGGGTAAATGTACTTAGGAAATCAGACTGCGATTTAAGTGACTATTCGAAATTCTGTGGGAAACCCATTAATGGTAATGATAAAAGTATTCAGACCTTAATGTCTTGCGGTTGATCGTGGACAAAGTCATGATGTAGCACTTTTGTTCTCTGATGCTTGTGTTGTCATGGATATATTTACTGATTCAGACGGTGATATTTGTCACGGAGATAGTGGCGGTGGCTTTGTATTCTTCACGGAATCACGGAGTGCCCGTACGTATGTGCTGAAGGTACAACGGTAGAAATTTGACAAATTCGGATAAATCTGCGGCTCTTACTTCTTGACTACTGTAGAGGATGTCTGTTTTTCAGGGTATCGTGAGCAGCCGACAGGGGCGCTCCAGGCCCCCGTGTGGTCAAGAGTCAACCATTACGCACTTTACTCACCTGGACTCCTTCAGTGACTGGATCCTGTCGACCATCGAGGGCATTGATATAAATCCAGATCTGAGATAAATGAAAGTTCCTGAATCGCATCAGGTTTCTGACTTACTGCCTCACCGGGGATTATGCCCATGGAGATTTAGCTCGCTCATCCCGCCCACATATAAATTTTCTGAGACTTTGACAGTCATGCCATGTCAAGCCCATGCCAGCCCATCCTATAAGCTTCCCTCGTGGTCGTGGGACTCATCACTATCATGCAACAAACGCTGAGCGCAAGCACGATATCGTGTTAAATAAAATATTGAAGTATTTTCAGGGGGGGCACTGGGAGAAAAAATATTTCCATATGAATTCCCATAAGAAAATTCCCATTTTGCAATATTTATTAAATAATAATTATAAATAAAATGACAAAATCTTTTAACATATTTTTTTGCGTTCAAACGGAGCTATGCATAAGGAAGTTTTGCAGTTTCCCATGTTTCAGAAAGTGCTGTATCCGACGGTGCAAAAGTGCCATTTTCATAATTCGTAAACACTTAAAAAAACATTACTCACCAGAAAGTCCCTGTGCCTACGTCAAATTAAGCCTCTACAACTAATCCAATATACTGGTAAACCAACATAAAGCGATGTTACCGAGAATCATTACGATAAGTTAAAATGAGGATACTCAATACATTGGAGCATAAAGTGCAAGACTTTGTTGGAGCAACATTTTGAACGGTAATCAATAACGCCGACACCCCAGTTAGCCGTTTGCCCGAACCAGCATAACTAGTTTTGCATTCGATATTAGTGTTTCATTGAGCTCGGGCCCGGTGATCTCTGGTCTTTAGCCTACGGATGCAGTATTGGTGATCCTAAAAACAGAAGAATAATAATTTGTGCATTCAGGCAGCTGATGCGGAATGTTAGAGCCTCTCCCCGCAGAACAATTTAATCGCAGTACAATTTCAACATACAAGAGTTAGCACTCACTCCAACACACAATTCACTGAACTGCAATCCAGTGTTTTCCAGAATCCAAAGGCGATGGTTGGATTGTACCATAAACATGAGTTAATCTAGTTCGTAGAATCGAATCCTCCTGGTAATGGGCGCACGGCATTTATAACATGTCTCAAGCTGCGTGTGGCAAACTTCGCAGGTACCGTGACCGCAGAGGAATACAATTTTGATATTCCTTGAGTAGCAAATTTTACAACATACCTGCAATGATATGTGGCAAAATAATTTACATATGAGAATGTCAACATCATCCTAAATATTCAAAACATTCAACTCCTCTCAAACGTACCATTTCCTGCACATCACTTGGCTCGTCAGGTGTAGCAGTTTCCGCAGTACCATGGTTCTCACTAAAACTATCACGTGTGTCACATGGAACCTAAATGACAATAACAGGCGTTCCAAAAATGTCGGCCTTAGATTCCTTTCACGTGCAGTGAACGGTATCTTCTTACCAAAACTTCGTAGTCCTCAAACTGGTGCGACCTTCCCCCATGTGGTACTTCACAAAATCCTTGATCCCGCTTGATTTTCCCACACGCTACTCCACCGTTTATCCAGACTCGAGCAATGTAAGATGCGTCTACAAATAACAACGTTTGACAACAAATAACATAATATTTATATTCCTAATTTTGAAAAAAATTAATTTTTACTGCCAACGACTTCGGTCATTCAATTTTGAATAATTACCGTCTTCACCAGAATCGTACCCTCCTGGAAGCACCAAAATCGAATATTTAGTTCTAATCGATCAAAATCAGTGTTTTAGACTGATAAACAACTTGTGTATTGTGAGGTGACCGGTAACCACCGACTACTTTGCGCACGCCCACTTTGCATTCAACACTAAAATGATGAAGCGTGAGGTCTGTATTCCCGGTGGCAATAATTATTAGCATCCTTAATTCAATGTCAACTTTGTGGGGGACGCTATACGCCTTTGTGTGCCTTCTATTGTGTGAGCCTACACGCTCCAATTCTTTGCAAAGCAATATGCCTCAACAGGACTCCGAAGTTGCTCAAACGCCAACAAAAGTCATCTGACTCAGCCGCCTATTTAATAATTGATAAAACTTACCTGCGATGGCATTTTCAGGCACTGTTCCACTCGACGCCCAAACCTAATATGAGTCATACCCACACATGAAAATATTCACAGATCCGTTTACAAGTAAATGCAACAATTTCTGCTGGAGGAAGCAGAATTACCCATGTGTAAGATCCCGGCGGCGACACTAATACCTGCAAAATGTAAAAATAGAAAGATGATCACGATCAGGCCCCGTATGCAGAACAGTCCACTTTAACAGTAAAGCCTCATCGCTTATAAACTAGCACAACTTCAAACTGCCCACAGGAATAAAATGTGGCATTTAATGGTAGCTGAGGAGGCAGTACAACCATACCTCGTAGCTTATAATTGGGACTTCGAAACCGTCGTAAGGAATATACGCGTGGGTATGTCCAACATGAAGTTTTCCAGGAACAAGTTTGTTTTTGTGTCGCCCCCTGGCGACGTACACATTTTCTCCAAAATCAGTCCCAGCCTTTACGGCGGAATTTGCATATTGACCTCCGCGAGCCCGCTCCCACCGGAACAAAGATGTCGACATATCCATTTTTGACACACCTGCTCTTGCAAAGGGCACGTTATGTTGCGTGTAGTTTATAATGCCTATGAAACATCAATCATAATAAAATATCAAACATCAAACAAATACGTTCTTGTTTGTCCTAATGTTGTTTAAACTTTGAGTCTCCACAGAAAAATTGCGCGGAAAATCTCGATGTGTTGCGTGTGTTTTTACAGGGGCGCACGCTTGATGCACGAACAAATGATTTGAGCTTTGACCTTTGATTCTGACCCCAGAAAAAGGTTTACAACCAACGAAATATAGTGTCGTTATTATTATTTATATCGATTCATGATAAATTAATAGCGATGATAAGCACTAAAGATTAAAACAATAACAGTTGGACAAGTAGAAATGAAATGGGCTTACAAATAACACGTAACACAGATGCGTTTGCTCGTACACAAATGTGAAATGTCACAATATTACAATTTCCAAGTCCAGTACCACTAGTACCAGGCGAGAGCCGGAACTAGAAAATCGGAAAATGAATGGCGAATAAAAATGGAGAGGTAGTGAATATGCAGAACCCAACGTAGTAAAACCAAGAACCTGTTAAGTCAGCTGTGCCTGCTGTGCAGTTTTAAACTTCTCAGGAACTCACTACTGGAAATCAGTGATGCTTCCCGCCAGCGTCCTTGTCTGGCTCGATGGCATTGTACCCTTGCACACGTAGTAGGGTGCAGTGTAGCGTAGGACGCTTTGGCTTGTTTTCTCCGTATAGCATCAGAAAGTTCGCCTAATTTACGAAATTACGTAACGCCTAAAATTGAAAAATGACCCACCTACCTCAGTAACATTTTTTTAAAATTGACTTATATGGACCGTAAGTCGGTCTCGAGAAGGACCACCCACCCCAAACGCGTTAAGCAATTTTTGCACCACACACCAAAACAGAGCGTGAGCTACATAGCGAGTTCACTAAAAAAAGACCGTACTCTGAAGGCATACAATCTGGTGATGCAAATTTTTCACTACTAGCTGCCATGAATTCAATATGGATGGAGGCATGACTTTTTATTTAGTTAGTTAATTTTAATTCACAAAGCAAGTCGAGAATATTGCTCTACAGAGCTCGAGGCAGAATCACACCCATCTGGGACCATCCATATATATCTATATCAAGTTTTGGTGATTTTCAACCCCGAGCTCTAAAATATAGGGATATTTCAACAGACCTTCGCTACCCGAAGTCGATAGGCTGTTTATTAAAAGAGCTATCGAATTTTCCAAGATAACTTTATGGTTCTTGGCACCAAACTCGTGTTACTTTGAAAACAAATACATTTCGATGTATTTATCAGCTACCTCTACCCCTGGATATGCTTGGGGAGAAAATTCGGACCTCCTACCCTTAACATGCTATTGATATTTATGAGCGATCCGTGTTAGTCCAATGAAAACAAAAGAAAAACCATGGTGAGACATGATTTTACTACACATGTGTCCGCCACTATACTTGTTTTGAGCTTACCACTCTATGCCACTCCCGTACCGTGGGTTCCGCTCAAAACGTTGTGAATTTAGCACAGAGCTATTCAGCCAACGTCGAGTCGTCGAGTGCTCCAAAGCTCTAAACGTTGTAGTCTGCACTCTCAATCTCAATGCCTGCAGCCAAGGTCGAGTGCTTCAGCCGTGACTCACCAAATCACTCTTAATTGGATTTTCTCCGAAACTCTGCTGAGATGGCGCCTTCACTTATTCACTCTGTCCGCCTAAACCTCAATATTTCTTGACATTCTTGAGAATTTAAACTCGCCGATAATTAAAAAATCGCCGTTTTCAATTTCGAGTGATTTTTGAAAAATGCCGCAAAAATCCTACCCCTTTTATTTTATTCAATTATTATTAACTAGTATGATCAACGAATCCTATGTTTCACACTTTCTCGAAATTTCACGGCGTTCTAAGGCAAAAAATGTGATGACAGATTTTCGCCCCATCGGGCGCTATGTGGATTAATCAGAAGTCACTCGAAATCCAAAACTGGAAAATCCTTATGGGATTTAACATGGGATTTTTCAGTTTTCACGTATCCCCCCTTTGCATAGTTTGACCTCAGACTTTGTGACC
>WJFA01004085.1:0-11372 GCA_009870155.1 Pseudobourletiella spinata | reverse complement strand
CGCTACCTAGCTTTGGGTAGCGGAACTACCGGCAACTTCAATCGCTATCGCTATCGCTACCGGCTTTGGTAGCGAAAGGCACGCCCTAGGGAAAACAAGTTTGGCCAATTGTAATGTAATATCCTATAATGAACTCAAGTATATACTTTCACGTCGCTTGGGATTTAAGATACAGATAACTGCTAGGAAGTTTCTAGTTCTTTATTGTCCAGGTGGAACTAAGAAATGTTAATTATAAAAATGCTTTATTCGCATCAACGGACGTTGTATCCAGAAAAAACGAGAAACATCGGGTAAAGACATCCTCCTGCATGAAATAGCTGCGTTGTTTTGTTTTGCGTGACGTAGTGGTAAGTACTAATGTCAATACTATTTGATTTGGTCATAATTTTCTGCATGGCACATAACTTTTTCTTTGCGCAGGACCGTGCTTCTGACGTTGGTTAACATGGGATTGCTGCAGTGCAGAGAAGGTACTCGCTCAGCGTTGGTTGACGTGATCAAAATAGTGGGACTCTTTAATGGAATGGAACCTCCGAGCTACTACTTCTCAAATCACATTCTTTATGAATGAATTATTAGGGTCATCATTGCTGTTTAGTACTGTTTATCAGGGGAAATGTGAAAAATAAATGAGAAAATCATTTTTGACTGAGAAATATTCAAAGTTGATAGAAATAAAACTTCTTGAAATTGACGTTCCATTGTATCCACAGTCACAGTTGCAAGGTGCAACTAACAACACTTGCTCTGACTGTCTTGACAAATGTAGCTTGAAGCTAAGTGCTGTAATGCTTACTCTTAACTTGAGAACATTCTCAACATCTCAACTCAACAGTGAGGAGCTGGAGAAAGTGGTGTATCACTACATTACACGAAAAAAACAGGATAGCTGAGGCAAATTTATTCGGAACTACAAGACTATGCACACTGTTCATTACCGTGTGAATATTTATTTATAATATATTCTCACTCATTTATAATAATAAAAAATTGTTGGCCCGGAAGTATTCCGGGCTAAAACCCTCAAACATTGAGCGAACAACAAGCGGTCTCAACACAAAAATTGAAATCTAAAAAGTCGCTAGGTTTGCCAGAGCCTTGATTTTTAAAAGTGGTTTCAAGCTCTGGCAAAGCTTACGACTTTTTAAATGATTTCAATTTTTGTGTTGAGACCGCTTGTTGTTCGCTCAATGTTTGAGGGTTTTAGCCCGGAATTTTTCCGGGCCAACAATTTTTAAGTTCTTCGGAACTTCTTTCCGACGCACGAGTCCTTTCTCGCGGCCTAATTTATAAGTGCTAATACTTTAAAATAATAGCTAGATTTCTTGTTGTTTCAACCTTTCCTCGGTTTTCTAAACATGTTGCCGGTTTTTTCCTGTGTTTGAATTTGGTTAAATTTATTTGAATTTATTTAAAATTATTAAATTTCGTTGAATTTGTTCAAACTTGGTTGAATCTGATTTTTTTGATTTTTCCTGATTTTATATGAAGTTTTTTTTCGAGGGGGTTACCCCTACCCACCCACCCCCTTGTGACCACCCCTTCCGGTCTCACCCACGCCCGGGCTACTCCCTTATGCCCTTCCCTTGACCTCCGTCCTCTCCGAAGGCTAGAAAAGGACTGATGGTTACCCGGAAAAAGCCTCTTTTATATGGCGCCGACGTGAGCAGCTCATCGAGCAGCTCCCAAGGCGGGTGAAAATCCTCAACTGTACCCCTTGTGGGGGGTACCCCAAATTCAAATTTTCAAACCTCGATCCCTATCCTCCTTATACGTGTGCTGTTACAGTAACAGGTACAGGACCTCGGTAGCGGATTCTCCTTTAAGGTTTAATAGATTTCTTTTGCCTTTGCAATTGTTTGCTGTTCGACTACTGTTTTATTGTTCTCCGATCTTTTGTTACATACTTTTAGAATCTGCATTTCTCCTCCAACATGTACACGCTGCGGACGATTGTGATGGGAAAGCGTTCGTACACGAACTCGTACTTAATGAGAATTGTATGTACTTACATCGAGCATAATGAACCTGCACAGAACTTATAAGCATGTATGCCAACGACACTACCGATTCGACGTAATTAAAATTCTTTACAGCTTCCAGTATTTAGGAAGAATTCAAATTTTGATGTTATGCAATGATTGCGATTCATAAAATAATCATTTCAAATAATTTTGGACTTTCCATGCAAATCAGAGGAGATTTTTCGCTCAAGTCGCTAATGCTAATGCATTTTATTTTAGTATTCGGCTCGCTGACTTAGACCCTTGTAAAGAACTCACTGAATATGAGTTGCACATCATCAATATTACCTATACTGTCCAGCAGAACTGTGCAAACCGGTTCATCAGCTCTTCCTGCCAGACAAGAATTTCTAGGGCAGATCTAGACTAGGCGTGGTAACTAATTCAGAGTAAGTTTCACACTTGAAAGATGATGCGCTAGTTTTGCAGCATCTTCCTTTCATCCCAATTAACTCTGCGGAAACTCATGTGAAGGTCACATGTTATGTTAGCAGCAGGTCCTTATCAAATATTCACATATTCGCACATAAAGCTAGTATGGGAGCATTTTTTAACTTTACACTTTTTCACTGGACATATTGGCCTTCCCGTTACCCATATAAAAGCTCGTCCCGCTGAAACTAAGTCATAATGTGCTCGTCCTCAAACGTCAACTTCTCACCATCGTGGCTCAAGTAATCCGTCTCCTCCATCCAATATGATGAAGGTAAATCGGTTAAGGCACAGGGAAATTTGGAATGAACTGAATCATTAGTCAAAATAATATTGGGTTCCTGACAGGTTTTGATCTTGCTCGCGGTTTTCGCAACCGTATATGCCGGTCCTGGTGGCAGGAGAGTCCTCGTTCCCGTTGAGAATTCTGACGGTCTTTACACGTTTGGAGGTCGAACCTACGTGCTAGTTCCTACTTCCAGACAAGTGTCCGTTGACAGGAGAAATGGAGTCCGGAGAATAGCAGCTCCGCCAGCACCGCTTTTAGGTTTGTTTTAATTGGTTTTTTATAAAATTCTAAGATAGGAGCGAGTAGGAGGCGGTAGCTGCAGACCTAAATATATTGTGATCCTTTATCCACAGCTGCGGAGCCAGAGCCATTCGATCCAAATCCCCAATTCAGCTACTCCTACAGCATCAACGACAACGAGAGTGGGGACAGCAAGAGTGCCACGGAGACCCGAGATGGCGACAAGGTCAGCGGGAGTTACTCCGTAGTCGAGCCGGACGGTACCATCCGCACGGTGACTTACACAGCGGATTCCATTAACGGATTCAGAGCTACCGTGGACCGGAGAGCACCATCAGTCGCTGTAGTAGCACCGGCTCCAGTTCGAAGAGTCCTCAAGCGCAGAATTTCTACGGCTCAGTAGGCACGCTAGCGGCCAGCGACAGATTTTCACAACACACATTTTAGTACATTGCAACTCATGTACATGCATGTACGGTCAATTAAAGTTTTAATTTCGATCAAGCCGCCTAGTAAAATTGAATATCGTCGTTGTTGATTCGTATGCATGGAGAGGGTATGCTGGAGGTGAAAATAAGCATTTATCCATGTTCATGCATTCTGTAACAAGGCATTGTGCGAGTGATGATCAAAAGTTTATGTGAGAATGGTTCCTTTTCGTTGAAGAGATGGTCCAATAAAGAAATTGACGTGCGGTCCACCTTGGAACCAAAGCACTGTAGCTCATTAAGGATGGAATCACATGTATGTGCCAGATTAATTCGACAAGCTTTTTTTGTCCAATCAGCACTGCTCCATATTTATGGGAGCCACAGATGAAAAACTATTTGGGGCCCTGTTAGTGACATAGACATCGATGAAAGTCAAAATTACTTTTATCAGAATCTTCTGAACCAGTTCGAATTCTTGAGCCCCAGAAATCCTTATTTTAATATACTGAGAGGTTCTACCAAACGTACCAAATTTCTTGCTGAAAGCTAATAATGACATTTGAAGATGACGCCTCAAAACTCAAATAGGAAATGCTGGCATACATTACTTACTACGCAAGTTTGGAGTTGAAATATCTAAGTTCTTTGTACGCCAATTAAATTTAAATATTTACGCAACTTCGAATTTCAACGGGTCATACCAGGTACAGAAACTTAATCCAATGCAAACGCACAATGCCTTCCATTACACGAGCAGATGTGCAGCAGCTGACTTCGCAGGTATGGATGACTCAAATTAATTCCCACGAATGAAGTTCCATAAAAACCATGATCAAATAGCGGATGGCGTGGCTGACTTCATTAGCTATGGATTGGCATCAAGTCACAATAAATACTTTACATATGCTACATAGAAACATTTAACGATCATAAAAGTAACACAACTATTTGGTAGTGTTAATAGCCTGTTTAATGGTTAATAGCAGCAACGCTATGAAGGCTTGATCAAATAACCAAACAGGAAAATTGTAGAATTCAAGTAGTAGTAACTCAGAAAAGGAACTAGAGGTCAGCGCGGGCAGACGTTAAATAAAGGATCAAGTGAATTTGCATAACTTTCTTTGTGTTTACTCTTTCCCTGACATTGCTCAACTCGTCAACCGCGCCACAGATCAGGTGGTGTTAATCGCCTCAAATTAAATTCTTTCAACCTAGGTAATTTTGTATTCGAATACCAAATGTTAGATATATTGTTAAAATAGACTATGTTATTTAGTCATTTGACATTAAGACCACCAAATATTTCCTAGAACCCCGCAACAGCAACATACGTTGTTTAGAGGAAGCGGTTTTCCTACATCCTCGAATCCTAGTTGTAAGGAACTAGGAATAAATCATCTGTTTTACACCACATACCACATATTTGGGGTGCTCCAGTTGTGGTAAACAATCATAAATATAATCTAGTAAAGTGTCATGGTGCACACACATTGACCACATCATACACACGTAAGGTGAGTCAAGCGATCGTTTTGGTATGGCTTCAGTGGTTTTTGGTGAGGATTCCGATAATCGTTAGGTATAAATATGGAAAGTTCGAGCTTTAGAAGTCACAATAGCTTCGTAATTATCTCAACGCCCCACCAGCTGCATTCGATAATAGACAAAATGAGACGATTTTCGTATCTACTCGTACTCTTCTCCCTATTAACTCTGCATCGGGTTGCGAGGGCGTGTTTACCAGATTTCAGCAACACCTGCGGTTCCAGCAGAGATTGCTGCAGTCAAAACTGCTGGCGAGGCAATCCGAATTGGGCCACAGGTGTTTGCCAACCGGGAACAGGCGGTGGACCTACAGGTGCTGCGGCAATCGGTGAGTCATTCAGAATATTATTTAATCCAGTCATGGTAATTAAACCATCCTAATGGTTCCGGAAATTTTTCAATAGTTTCGGAAGCTGAGTTCAACCAGGCAGTGACATCCAATGGGTTTCCCACACCACGGAGGGACCAGTACGTAGGCTTCACTAATGGTCTTCCAAAGGGTGGTATCGACTCGAAGAGGGAAGCAGCCATGGTACTGGCGCAGTTGCTTCACGAGTCTGCTGGTCTCACCGCCAAAGAGGAAATCGCCTGTCGAGTAACAAAATGTCCGGGAGATTATACAAATGCAGGTTGCGAGGTTCCAGGACAGTTTTACTACGGGCGAGGCTACATTCAACTTAGTTGGTGTTACAATTACCGGGATGCTTCGCGAGGCCTCGGTCTGGGTGATTTGCTCCTGAGACAACCGGATTTGGTGGTAACTAATGAGCAGTACTCCTGGGACACTGCATTCTGGTTCTGGAGAGAGCGAGTTAGGAATGGTCCCTACGGTAATCAAGTTCGTAATGGTGAGTTCGGAGCGTCCACAAAAGCAATCAATGGTGGGGAAGAATGTAATGGCAGGAATAGAGATAAGGCTGTGAGGCGCTTTCAATTGTACCAGAATGTTTACAGGGCCTTCCAAGTCCCGGGTCAACCGGATGAACGAGGTTGTTACTAGTCTTGTTATTCAATAATTAATTTCGTTATTATTGTGGTTTCAGTAACAAAAATTTACTGTTTACTTTACAAACAGTATCTTAAAAGCAATAAATTAATCATTCTGTGTATTCTATCTTGTCCTACCTGAACCTTCAGAAAGATCGATATAAGTTGTATCTGATCTGAGCAAGAATTAAACAGAACTTGTACCTAAAATAAAAACCTAGTCATTATAATTCGTTGGTTAGAAGTTCGACGCTTGTCCAATAAAAAGATCAAGTTGTCCAAAGAAAACTAATCCTGTTGTGGAAATAAGTAACAAAAACTATCGGGCAATTGAGTTGGCCAAACTAATCAATATGCCGTCATTCGCCATCTTAAAGCGTTCTTTTTTACGGAGGAGGCAAAGTTGCTAGTTGTATTCGATGTGAGCAACTATTTATATTTTTCGGGGGGTTTGTACCGGTATCTAAGGTTTTTCTCAGAAAAGTACGAATAGATTATTGTTTGCATATGTGAATGCACTGCCATTATTCTTCCGGTTTTTATTCATTTGATGTACAGCGCTCCGAAAACTATATTTTACATTCGTTTCCCTTCTAGAACTCGAACTCTTGATCGTAGTTTTAATTATTTTAGTAACAATGAAGGCCTAACGAGTCTCTCAGATTTTGATTGGTATATAATACTTTTTCGTCTACGTTGGTTGGTTCCTGGCTTATGAGACTTATACATATGATAAAAAGCATATGGTGTTTTAACATACTGTTCTGTAACACGGGCTCTGTTTACAAAAAAATTCCTGAACCAGATGGCGCGCAAACATATGGTACAAAAATATTTCATTGCGGCTTAATATCTGGTCCATCGCAAAACGTGGTACCTGAAGTACGAAATCAGCAATATGGCGTGTACGACAAGACCAACATACCCAACTGAGCTGAACGAGGCGCACAAGGAGTTTTGAAATCGGGAGCAATTTATCGCAGTTTCTGTTGGGTAACATAAAAATGCTATTTGATTTTACTACACCTTGCATCTCAAGAAACTCAAAACATTGAAGAACAAGCACCAAATATACGTCTCAAAGTCTCAAGTCTTTATTGATACAAAAATCATTAAACTGCGATTTAGTATTATGAGGGCTCTAAAAGAGGGAGGAGGGAGGGAAAAAAGGAGGGAATGAAAACAACCTTGACGCATAGCTTTGTAGCACACCATGTGATTCCAGCGTCCGCCCTACATGCCTTCTTTGCTTTACATTTATCAACACCCGAAAACAAATTTTAATCACTGGACACTCCCTAGACTGTGTATCCTGACCTACCTTATCTGATAGGTCAATTTAGTTTCAAATAATCTATACCAAAAATATTTAGAATCTTGTTTATTAATTTCCGAAGTATATATTGAAATCACATTCAATCCGTGATATTCTTAACTGTGAATGTCTCCTGCAAAAATTACCCAATTCCGTTTCAGATATAACGATTTGCCATTCAACCAATCATGTTAGTAGATATTTTTACTAAAATACGAAGTGTTAGAGTTAATTGGTAGTCTACCTCCTATCCTATAGATAAGCCTATTGCGGAAATGAATAATACATACGACCATACAATTGATTTTGCCAGTCATACTCATGTACTCATGTCGTAGTCGTAAGCGTTCCGTTTTACGGAAGGGGAAAATTGGTGAATCGCATTCTAGGAACATGTTGACAGCTTTTACTTTTTTGACGGAGTTCTGCTGGTGGTTCTAAGACTTTTCCCAGAATTCACTATTGTTTCCAAATGCGAATATAATGATTTGTTCTTTCGGCTTTTATTCGCTGATAGCAATACCAGCTTCCGCCTTTGATGCCGTTTGATACTGAATTAATAAAATGTCAGACATTTCCTTTCCACTGCTTTAAATAGCGAGTCTCTCCGACTCTAAAACTCATAACGACTGTTTTCCCAACTACATTACTGAGATCTAACGCCTACTTTGAGCATTACAAAGTTCGCAGTTATACCACGGAGTCATAATGGTTAAAGCAAGCTTGTTATTACTCACTGTAGTATTAACCAGCTTATTAGTAGAAGGCTGCCTACCGGACAACAACAACCAATGTGGTTCTCACGGGGACTGCTGTTCTGGCAATTGTTGGCGGGGTAATGCCAACTGGGCCACCGGAGTTTGTAAACCGGGCGGTGGTCTTGATACGATTGGCGGTGGCGCTGCAGCAGGTAATGGTTCCTTCATAATCAAGGGGCTTCACGCTATTTAATACATTCACCTATTCACATGGGCTCTTGAGCTCAAATTGTCGTATTATGTGAGCCAGGCTCAGGTTGTGTCAACCGTGTGGCTAACAGATTGCCCTATCCTAAGAGGTTCAATTCATTGCAGCCCAACCAAGAGCAACCAGAAATTTTTACTATAACTTTCACATGGGATTCTGAGGAGCGAGGGTCTGAATGGCCATAAAAATTTAATATATTCGCTTACTAGTCAGATCATTGCGACTAGATATTGCTGTTCATTGTAGTTATAACTAAAGAATACTGGAGAACCCTGCAATTTTCCTATATAAGTGTATGGAGTACATTGCTGAATACGTAATTTGGTATTCCAGGTGAACGGGGAATTTGTTCGTGGTACGGTGCGCCGGGAGAGATCCCAGAAGGATTTATTGCCGGATGTAACAAGCCATTTCATCGTAATGAGTTAGCTGTTGCCCACAGAACGCTGCCGTGTGGAACGAGGATTCGAGTTACCAACTTGAACAACCAACGGAGCGTAGTCGTCAGAGTCAATGACAGAGGTCCAAAAGTCCCGGGACGAATCCTAGATCTCACTTACGGAGCTTTTGGAAACATTGCTCCCCATGGTCAAGGTGTCGTTCCCTGCTCATACACGATTTTGTAGACTGTTCACACGGCTATCACGAAAGTGAGCGATAAAGTTATTGATGTATTCACGCAGAAATGATTATCTCATAATTCCAAAGTATTGTTTGTATTACACTGAAATCCTAATAAAGAATCATCCTACTCAGTACTCCATCGACCTAGAACATGTTTCCGTATCGTAATTCAATTGATCACCGGTGTCAATTTCCATACTTCCCATCTTCGGCAAAACCCAATCAAGACTATATCCAGCAGCTAGAGCATGTACAAAACATACGTGCCGATACATTTAGAAAAATGAGAAAAAGTAAATCTTTACAGCGATTGACTACTTGTTTTAAAGTCACTATTACAAGCCACCAGTATAATCACTCAATCAGGAGGTAAATACATTCTTTAAGGTCGTCCTTTTACTTTAGCTCTCGTAGATTTCCATCAACAAGCAAGGACAACATTGGCCGCAAATCCTATGCTGCACCCAGTTCCGACGGCTTTAATTTTGAAATACTTAGACCACAACCATCAGCGGCCACCTGATTCTACGCCCGTGGGCAAATCGTTAATACATGCACGAAGCTCAAACGGAAAAAAGTCGGCCCTTCAAAAATCTCAACGTACCTGGCAATACACCACATATTCCTCAGTAAAGTGGTATCGTATCGTCGGCGACGACCCCTTGGTAAAATTAAAACAAAAAAAATCAAGAGTTGAAATGGTAATTACCTTCCTATTCCTAGCTTTAAATATCACATCCACAACCACACCACGCAGTGATACACGGCATAATTATAATTTGTTTCAGAGGGAAAGATGTATTTTTTAGCAAATGATGTGAACCGAAGAGACAAATATTTTTTCTTAATTTGTATAAGCGTCCCTCATCATGTCGAAGGATTTTAATTGGCGTAGATACTAGTAAAAGTCTATTTTTATAAATATTTGTCATATTTCCTACGCTTTGGAATCCAAAGCAGACAGTTGGGATTGATTCAACAGTAAAATCGTCATCACCTTCAGCTTGCCTCGATGGCGCAGTAGGCAGCGCGTAAGTCTCATAATCTTAAGGTCGTGAGTTCGATCCTCACTCGGGGCAGCCATTTTGCCTCTACAACACGATGTCAACTTTATAGTTTTGGTCCGTTCTGCAGTTCCTACAGTGGTGCAACAACGAGCTCAATGTTTCATGGTAATAGAACAACAAATGGTACAGATTTATGCCCAATTCAATTGCTGTAACTGAATATTATTGAAGTACGCAACCCAGAAACAATTTGACGTAGAAGCCCAAAATTGAGGGCCAATAATTTCGCATGATCTGAGAATCCGATTTAAGTCCTATTTTATTATCACTTTCTATAGCACCGCATTCCAAGCATCTTGTGGTGAACTTGTTCATTTTTTCAACCCGATTCCAACGAGCCGACTCGATTCGATGTTTACAACCTTAACTTTTTTTTCACCCTCCTCCCTTCGTTTTCTGCCTTCATCCCCAGTTTTTTAGTTTCCTTCTCAATACTTGGACCTATGCTCTTGTCAATTAAATTTTTGTTGGTCACATTAGTGACATGGGTAACCGATCCCACGGTAGTGATTTCAGCATTGCCTATACAGCAGTCCCCGCCAACGTTTAAGCCAATGGTTGTAACTTGTGATTCCTGATTAGACATCCTATTTACACTGATCGGAAAAGTACTTATTAATTACTCTTCACTACAGCGTATGCGGGATTGCTGAAACTTACCAGGGTTCGACAGTAGAACAGCAAGGAATTGTAACTAACAACAGAAGAGGTCTCAGTCAGTCCTAGGCAGTTTGCTTCGCCGGAGATAATTAGATGAACTCGGAGGCACTGATGGACACTGACTCTGCTTAGATTTATACTACGAGTCGAGTGTGTGAGTGAGTCACGTAGCGACAGAATCTGCTAAAGAGTTCTGCATGGCAACGAGGGGGTAAGATGTAGTACCTTGTATGGAAATTACAATTGGCTCAGGGCATCTACGTTAGAATAATCGTCGGAATAGGAGATGACCGATGACTAGAAAAACGAAGTGGGAACGTCAGTTGACGCCCACCTTTGATATACTAATCCATTGTATCGTTTTGTACATGTCATATAGGTTACAGCAATCTCCACTCCAAGGCTACATAGCCTGCAGTTGGGGAAACCTGCTAATTGGAAGTTATGCAGAAGTTCATCCGGTTCACTTTGCAAACATTTGCATCCACTGTGGTTGACCACTGTGAACGGATATAATTCCTAGCTGGAGTTTACCTCCTTGTGAGGAGGAAAATCTTAAACAAAACGACATGGAAGGAACTAAATTTATTAGTCATTTTTTCAAGACCAGTGCAAGCAACTGTGTATTCCATTTACATCAAAAAGGCTCAAAAGCGAAGCACTTTCGTATTGACAAAATACATACGTTTTATCTCTTCCTGTGACACGGTGGTTCAAGTGGAGACGGATGTAATGATTGCAGATTAATGGTAACTTCAGACCCTAATTCCACTATCCGCTCATATTAGT
>WJFA01004084.1:0-11376 GCA_009870155.1 Pseudobourletiella spinata | reverse complement strand
ACTACTATTGAAGCGTGTGGGGAGGCGGGTGGGATTTTTTTTTGTCTAGCCTGCTGCGCGTGTACGCTATTTAAGGGGCAGAAGAGCCAGGCGCGCCCGCCTTAACTTTCCGTTTGCATCCGGGTTTGTCAGTGCAATGTTTTTTGCTTCCTACGCATATATATATATACATATAAATATACGTATAGAATCCTCCAAATTGTTTGTATGGCACAGAGGAGAATTTTTTTACTATATAGTAGCGCTTGAATTTTTTCCATCTGGAATATATACATTTTGAATTAATTATTATATATTTATTTGAAATAATAATAACAATAATGAAGGGCGACAAAATGAGGGTATTCCCGGTGGTAAAACTTGTGCTGGATGACATGTTATAGTTTCCCTTAACACTAGGGCGAAAAATGTTTTTTTACATAGTATGAGTTTTTCTGCTAAGCTGGAATTTGTTATTGGAGTATATAAATATATACAATTTATATACACTGAACTGACCAAAATATTCCCTGTTTTCTTTTGTATTGTAGTGAGACAGGAGATTGATGAGAGTGACTGAGAAGACTTGACAGGCGAGATCCACACCTCTGTGTTGGTAAACTTGTAAAGAGTGGAGGCTGTGCAGTGCAGTGCAGTACAGTGCAGAGAGACAAATTTATTGGAGACAAAATGTTCGGATGACTCGGAGAGATTTCAATGGGTCGGGCGGTTGGTCGGTCCATCGGTCGGTCAGTCGTACGGAAGGGAAAAAATGGAGAGAATCTTCTCAAGAGTACCCATAAAGTACCTGATCAAAGTCAAGCATTTTATTCTATCCGTGAATATGTATACTTGCATTATTTCCATGTGGAGAGCAGGCAGACAAAAAATCCCTCCATCTCTCTCAGGCTCTACTTCATCATTTGGCTGGAGACATCTCCGATTGTTCTGCCATGAGATCTGTCTCTCTCTCATCATCTCCCTCATAGGATCTCTCCACTCTTTCTCTCTCTCTCTCTGTCTAAGGAATAAAGCACGCACTCTCTCTCTGCTCACAGTTTTGAGAAATATCCTCTCCACCACCACCTCCTCCTGTCGCCGTTGGACCTCATCCTGTGTCTACTGCAAAAACTATATAATCTTTTCCTATATACATATATATATTACGGATTTCCCACTTTTCACACTGCTAATAATTATGTATAGCTATAACTATATATCTATATTCGTAACTCCCCAAAATTAATTTTTTCAATGAATATACCTTTCCTTTGTTGTGTGGCACCGGGGAATTTCCACATTTCCTTCCCAGAAAGAGCACTACTCTAGAAGAATACCAACAAAAATGAGGTGCGTGTGAGTGAGTACAAAGGGAGTGAGCAACACAAAGTAAAAACAGAGAGACAAGTTCAAAAAAAGAGTACAGTACAGTACAGAGTCACATTTGGAACATTACTAAAATTACTACTAAACCCGCCAAGCTAAAGCCCGCTAACCCCCCAGCAATTACATTTACAAGCCATTTTTCCAATCATCTCCCCATCCAAAATCACATGATCACAATCGCTTCTGTACCAAATTTTACACGTACTTGTAGCACTTATTACATATTATATTCTAATTAGATTATATTCTTACATTTGCGTATTTCGTTGTCACATCAGTCCACTACTTCTTTGTTGGCAAACCAACAACCCAATGGGGTCAATAATTGTGGTCAAAAGAGCCGAGTATTGAGATGATAAATCATTAGAGAATATATTAATAGGGAAACAATGAAGAAATATGTACAATAATCTCTCAAGTTTCTTCCAGAAAAACACATGCTCTTTTACACCGAAACTCATGTTGAGATGGGAGGAGATGATGGCTCATTCTTGTGAGATTTCATCACAAAATTTTCCCAATTTTCCAAAAAGTTTAATCTCTCAACTTTCTTCCAGAAAAACACATGCTCTTTTACACCGAAACTCATGTTGAGATGGGAGGAGATGATGGCTCATTCTTGTGAGATTTCATCACAAAATTTTCCCAATTTTCCAAAAAGTTTTTTGACGCTCTCCACTCGGATGAAAAAAAAGGTTCTTATGACGGACGGAAACAATGACACACGCATGCTGTACCATTATCGGGACGTTGGAATAGTTGCTAAAAGTTTTTTGAAATTATTCCAAATAGCGCTCTCGGGTGGATTTGATTCATTTTTGAAAGCACAAACAATGAATGATATGGTAGAAATTTCAAAGTTTTGGAATTATGGATGAAATTATTAGGACAGGGCATGAAAGTTTTATGTAATAATAATTATACGCTGGCCGCACGGGTTTTAGGGAATGATGTGGAAAACAGTGTATGGTAAAATCAAGAGATAAAAGCTCAAAACATTTAGGTTTTCGTCGTATTCGTAGTAAATAGTAAGAAACTCCTGCATGAACGAGAGTACGATTTTACCCTCTTGACTTTTATTTCCTCGCGGAGCTTTTTTTGACTCAATAAATGGTGGCAACGTTTGGGTACTTTTAATTACTTTTATTTATAATTTATTACTCCTCCCGGTCATTTAACGGCTTTAACTTGGCCTAATCACTACTTAGCTAAAGTTGTATACGTTAGATATATTTGGATTGAAAAATGCGGAAACTATAAAAGGATAATACGATGGAGAGGCTCTCCGCTCCGCTGCGCAGAGCAAATTAATTATTAGAACAAGCTTAAATGGAAAAGACGACGAAAAAAACTCCATGGTACGATACGAGTCAAGGTGCTTGAAAAACAATCTCCAGTTCTTATGTACTAGAATGGATCCATGCAAACATCTTAGCTAATTATCATCAACTTGTAAAATTATTGGATGAGGAAAATTATTGATACAAGAAAATTAGAAATCGAGTGGAAAAGAAGGTGACATGACAGGACATGACAATTGTCTTGCTCAACAACTCGTTACATTACAACGCATTTCCCTACAAATATCTTCCCTCATTTCCCCTTTTATTGTTGATAATAATAATATTTAGATGAATTTGAATGGTTGATTATTTATTATTATCATTACTATTATTGTGGAATATAATGTTATCGAAGCGGTAAATTTAGTTAATTTCTAGTGATGTGGCTTCTCTGATATTGTCCTTACCTGTGGTGGAATATCTATTATTAATTGTAATGACGTCGTAGTAAATCCATTTATGGACACTCTTATTGCTCATTTAAAACTTTTTCTCATTGTTTTTGTTATTAATCCTTAATGTATACGTACTTTGTATATCTCTCGCTGCGCACTGTGCTTCAGCACTTTGCCTGCCTTTACCGTTCATTTTTCTACAATAATAACGCGTAACAAGAACTAGGTAAAACGACCGGACCGATCGTTAAAATGCAAAAGACCGGCTTTCAAATCTCCCGCGGAAAAAATCGGATGGGAGAGTGGCGGGAATATTTCTTTTTGTAATTTAGTTTTTCACAGCATTTTCCAAACGGATGAAACATGCTCTTTCCAGTTTCTTTTCGCATGTGACGTACATACTTACAGTTGGCATTTTCTGACGGCATTTATCCATGTTTGTCTATTCTGTTTTGTTTTTTTATTTTCACAAACAAAAATATTGTCCTTCACTTCCGATCGTGCATGTTTTCATAAGGATTATACTTTTATAACTCAATTCAAGCCGGGCTTGCCAGATGAGGAGAAGCAAGAGATACAGGCCAAAGTTCAGGCGGCATCTTCCAAAGCGAAACAGCAAGAGGATTCAGAGCATTCTTCCGAGGAGGAGGATGAGGTTGGGGATGAGCGGGATTACCAGGGGAAGATTAGAACGAAGGCGGGAGAGGAGGTAATTTTTAAAATAAATTTTCTTCCGTTCAAAAATCCCACAGAAAAAAATTAATGCCCCAAGCTACAGGAATAAAGACTGCGAGTGTGGGAAGGGATGATGAGCATCTTGGATTTTTTAACCCAGATCGACCGTTCCAGTGCAGGACATGTGAGGAGATCCAAGGAAGAAGCGGCTGAAGACACGGAGAGTGAAGATGAGTTTGGGTATACAGCTAGTAAGGATGATGACATTGTTAACACTTTTCCCATTCTATCCAAAACATCATGTCGTGAATTTTAGCTCAAGAATAAAAAAAAATCTATTTTTCCAGTGAGCAATCCTAATTGTGATTTCAGAGAAAATTGAAAAGCGTTGGGGGGATTTGGCCAAAAAGCGCGGTACCAACGACCAACCTGCGACCATCATCTTTGCCACGATCCAGCGCGGGGAGGAAGGTCTCGGCATCAGTTTGGCTGGTCATCGGGATCGACTGAAAATGGCCGTGTTCATCTGTGGAATCAACCCAGCGGGGGCAGCGTATCAAACCGGACTTTTCCAAGTCGGTGACGAGATTCTCGAAGTGAATGGCAAGGTTTTGCACGAAAGGAGTCACCTCAATGCTTCCGCTCTTATTCGAAGTCTACCGCAAAACTCTATCAAGATTATTGCACTCAGGTACGGAAAACTCGCTGAATAAAGAAAACTCTTAAAACATTCTTTTCAATTTTTATCTTCCAGGAAAATTTTCTATTTGAAAGTTTTTTTTTCGTATTATATCAATATTTTTTGCCTTAAAATCTAGTGTAGAAAACCAGGTAGCCAACCCTAAACACTGCCATTTCGCGCTTCGTTTATGAATTAGCTGTGGAGCAGCAACTGTGTGGCTTGTTATGGTGAACCTGCTCAGAGAGTTGCGATGCTCAAATTATTCCTGTGGGATCCCACACGCAGTTTGTGTGAACAGTTGAATTTTGCGTACATAAGCGTACAAACTTTTCTCTTTTGTTAATCCCATTCGCCATGAGGGTTAACCAGCACTGCGGTGTGGCATTCCTCCTTGTATTCACTGCCCCACCGCACCGGCTCAAGTGTTCATCACATCATTATCATAATAATGGTAATAATAATTGTTCCATTTAATTTGTATAGGAAAAACTCAGGGGAGACGGACCTATCTGTGAAGCCGATTATTCAGTTCCCAGTTCAACTGAAGAAAGAGGTATTAGAGGATTTTCAATATCTTTGTGTACAGTTTTGTGAAGAGCAAAGACATGCGCCTGCTTAATTGTTGTCATCGGCCATTGCAGAGTGCGGAGGAGAAATATGCCAACTTCAAGGGCCTCCGAGTTGTCAATCTGAAAAAGGTAAGTGCGGGAATGATTTCCATTCATATTATTGCGCAATGTAGGACTTGTGGGGATCACTCGGATCTTCCCACATGTTCAAAGTTAGTGCTCGTAAAACTGAACGGCTTTGCAATAATTGACAGGTGGGCGGAGGCCTTGGGATAATGATCATGGAAGGTCGGCACGCGGAGCTGGGGCAGGGAATCTTCATATCTGACATTCAGGAAGGCAGCGTCGCTGAACAAGCGGGGATGTTTGTGGGTGACATGATTTTAGCCGTGAATGGGGACGAACTTGTGGGATCCGATTATGAGCACGTAAGTAAAGTTGCCAATTCACACGCTATTTTGAAAGAACCGAAAACACGTGACGTGAGTCACGTCACGTGACGTATGACCGGATTTGAATAGCTGATATTGAATGGATGTTTTAAAAATATTTTGTTAGGCCGCAAATGTACTGAAGAATAGCGACGGCAATATTACCATTGTTGTGTGCAATGCCTCGAAGGCGGACGACGCTGCTGGCGGGAAAGACGGGGATAAAGCCGCCGCCAAAAAGGAGCCAGAGAAGCCGCGTAAGGGATCCCTGCAGTCTCTTTCTAACCCCTGCTTCCTATCCCTTGTCGCTGTGCGTTTGATTTGTGAATTTGACTTGATCTTCTTCTATGCAGATTTATTTTTAGTTGAGTCTACCATTTAAATAACTCATTTTAGTAATTGTAATATCACAAAGTTGTTGCGAATTTTTTACTCTCTTTTTTATTTCTACATTTATGATATGATATGATAATATGATGGTGAACCATAGATTGATTTGATACGTACACAACTATTAGTTTTATTTATCATCATTGCTAGCTTATGATGTAGTTTGGTGTTTGGGGCTTGTGTGAAATATTATGAGGAATTATATTTGCATGAAATTCAAAAAATGGGCTGTCAGTCTAATTAATGCATGGCTATCTTTTCTGCTTTGACACAAAAAATACATTGAAAAATCGGAAATATGGGATGGAATCAATAATAATAATTATGTAAGTGTTTTTCCGATGCTTTTACGTGTATTTTTCTTCTTTCTCTTCTTCTTCTTCTCGTTTTTTCCATGTTATTCTCAAATGGTGTGCCGTCTTGTTATTTTGAGACTTAAACGTGGTCATAATAATTTATATGTATGTACGTATGTACAGTACTCCCTCCCAAACCGAAAATCCCATCACCCAATCATGGAATTATCATGGGTCATCGGGGTCACAATGTGATAACCGCCTCCGCTCTGACAACTGGGCATTCCACATGTGTGACTAATAATGGGATTGAATTCTCCTCCACAATAATAACAACATCAACAACAATATCGTCCAACTCTTCCGCTGTTCCTCTGGGCTGTGACGATAATGCCGTGAATGGCACCAATCCGCACAATTTGGACCTGCCCAATCTCACATTTAATCGATCAACACTTGTTGACACTACCTCGGGGTCCTCCGCCGGTATTGATGTGGGACCTTTCAAACAATCGTCTGCCATCGTGAATCAATCCATTCTCCCGTCAATCCGCGTTACCTCATCCGGATCCGTGGATCCCAAACCATCCTTGCAACAACCAACAACGAAACAATACACAGCGGAGCCCCCGGCGGACCCAGCAACTTGTGAGATCAAGCCCGGGAAGGAAACAACAATCGAGATCAACAAGGACAAAATGGGCCTGGGATTAAGCATTGTAGGGGGGAGTGACACACTTTTGGTGAGAACATGTCTAAATTGTTGCTGTAATGTTGATTTGCCGGATTATGTTCAACATTGCACAGAATTCCTCGGACAGTCGGACGATGCTTGCCATGATTGACATGTTCCTGGGCTGACACTCACTGGTAAAAGTGCAGTTAATGGACTAATTGTGAATAATCTTGATATTTTTAGGGTTCGATTATCATCCACGAAGTGTATTCGGACGGAGCGGCGGCAAAGGACGGCCGGCTCAAGCATGGGGACCAGTTAATTTCAGTGAACAATGAAGATTTCCAGAATATTACTCATAACAAAGCCTTGGCAGCCTTGCGACAAACGCCGACAAAGGTGAAAATGGTAGTTTTCCGGGAAGCGGCGGCGAATGAGAATGATCTCTACGAGCTCATGGATATCGAACTTGTGAAAAAATCAGGGAAGGGCCTTGGCCTATCCATAGTTGGGCGGAAAAATGGACCCGGTGTCTTCATTTCCGACGTTGTAAGTTGTTGTTCTTGTTGTTTTTGGTCAGGAAATAGGTAAATTTCCACCATAAGGATAATATCACAACTGTGACGTTAATGTGACATTTTTGGGGAAACTAATCATAGGTACCCGGCGGCACCGCAGAGGCGGATGGACGGCTGATGAAAGGGGATCAGATTATCTCAGTAAATGAGAAGGATTTGAAAACTGCGACGCAGGAAGAGGCAGCATCCGTCTTAAAAACAGCCATGGGCCATATCAAAATGAAGGTGGGCAGGCTAAAAGTTCGGCGTCCCACGCCAGCAGCCACCCCAACTGCCGACAAGACGTGAGTATTGAGCTATACTCAGTATACTTTGAAAATAGTTAAATATACATATTTCTCACGAGCATATGTACATGATAAATAATGCTGTGTTTCCATAATTTTCCAAATGCTGCTCTCGTTGGGTTGGTGGGAACTAACTCAACATGGCCGGCCTACGTGTGGGTTGGATTCACAGGAAATAAAATTGAAATTCCTGGTCGACTTTGTGCATTTTGCTGAAAACTATATAAATATTATAGTTTATGTGTTTAGCATTTTCTTCAATATTTACTCTCACGTCTTGTAGAATGTATTAAAAATAATAATGATAATATGGAATAGGGATAAAAATATAAGTCAGATTGAATGAGCGGCTTGCGATTACATTATAACAGTAAGAATAATAATAATAGTTTATAGTAGTAGAAGTAAAAATGGTAGTTCACACACATGATAACTAAGAAAAAGTGCCTAAAATTTGTGATGTTTGAAAGTTGTAACCTCATTCCGTTACTATATATGATTATATATAACATATATATTATATTATATTGATTGCAGGGATCCCGAAGTGAGAATTGTTTCGGGTGAGTTAAAAGTGACAAATTCCCAGGAGTTTGATTCTAGATGTAGTAGTCGCACAGGTAGCCCCCTAAGCATATCCGGCAGTCCACCCCAATTAAAAACGATCGTTCTCGAGCGCGGCCCTGACGGTCTCGGATTCAGCATTGTCGGTGGATTCGGATCCCTTCATGGTAACCTTCCCATTTATGTTAAGACTGTGTTTGAGAAGGGAGCCGCCGCTCGGGAGGGAAGTCTCAAGCGCGGGGATCAAATTCTCGCCGTCGGGAATGAGAACCTCGAAGGTCTTCGACACCACGAGGCCGTTACAATCCTTAAAAATGCAAAGGGAACTGTAACACTCACTGTGCTGTCTTGATTGCGATCATCCTTCTTGTTGTTGTTGTTGTTGTAATCTTGTAATGTTGTAAAAAAACCGAGAACTCTCACTCGTTTTGTCTTAATAAGCCTGTACCACACACATTCACACACACACACAGACCACTCTGTATTTACTGAATAAACAAATTTTTAAATCTGCAGCAGTTTACATCTGAAACTATACTGTCGTTCCTTTCGTAATTTGTTTACCATTTTCTCCAAAAACTCACTGAAACTTGAAAACTGGAAATCCTTACGAGATTTAACACGTGGTTTTTTAGTCACCACGTACTCCCATCTTAGGAACTTGAGTGAAGAAAATTTGGAGGGCTTTGTAAACTCGGATTTGAATTGTCCCCTCGATTTTGGTACTCGTACACGTACAATCTTGGATGACCTCTCGATCGCGCTTGGTCATTGATATGTGTGCCGGTGACGGGGACATGAGCGAAAGTCCCCCGTCAGTCGTCAGAATAGGACAGAGGGATGAAAAATGCTTATTTGAAAAACTTCATTATTTTTTTGCACTTGTGATTTATCCAAAAATTATAAAATAAGATGAATAATGATTATTAAGGTTCGGTTATTTCGATTGTCACAAGAATTTTTCATCATCTTCCGTATAACCCCATTCCACATGTCCGTCCGTTTGAAGCGTAGCTATGAACGTTGGCGCCACTTCCTTGCCCAGAAGTAATCGAGTCATTCGGACCGTAGGATTGTCGTTACTCGATGACTGTCTCAGGCTCTCCTCATTGAATCCCGCCAAAACCCCAATTTTCCTCACTCTGTTCTCCACAATGACATTGACTAGAGTTTCCACAGTCATTCCCAGATTCCCCCTCTCTCCGATATTTTCGAGGTGCAAGGTTTGGAGGTGCGGGAGATGAAGTGCCATGAGATGGACGTCCCCCTTGTCGATGAGAATATTGTAGATTTCAACAAACTTGAGGGACCGCGGTAGTAAGTGGGCGTTGATGAGATCCGGGGTGATGACGCCGAGGCTGTTGCCCTTGGTCCTATTCCCCACGAATCCAATGTGCTGGAGGGATTCACAATCTTGGAGGTAGCCACAGTCCATTGTTATCCCGTTGCCCAAGGCGTCAACGACCCCGACTGACAAGTGCAACTTGCGCAGGGTCATGGAATTTTGTTTGACCAGATGTTGGGGGAAGGGGCGGAAGTCATCGTGCGTTATGAAGCCGCACCAGGTCATCTCTTTTTGTTGGTTGAGGATGCCGCGGAAGAATTCGAGGAATTGGAAGTCCCCTGCGCAGAAAGTTGCTCTGAATACTGGTAAGGGCAGTTTGTGGGCCTTGGAAAGGGTTACCTCAGGGCTCATATCCACAGGCTCTGGTGGTTCTGTACTAGTCGGGTCCTCTGCCACGAGGGACACGGTGACCTCGGTTCGAATTAGGAAGGTCGTCATGGTAGCATTGTGGCGGAGGAGAAACTTCAAAAGGGCTCGGAGGAGGGACTTGCTCCGCTGGACAACAATGGGGATGTAAAGTCGGAGTGTGAGAAGGCGGGGGAAGAAGGGGGACTCGAGTAACTTGGTGCAGTTGACCATGATCTGGCCCAAATTGGCGCGGATCATGTGCTCCAGCGTGTAATTGTTGGATGAAATAATCAACTCTTGCAATTTTGGGAAGTTCAAGTTGACGCAGCTGAGATCTATGTACTCGAGGGAGCTGAGGTGTAGTTCCAGATATGCTAGATTCCAAATCCGTTCCAGAAGATGGGTGAGGGTCCCTTGGCGGAGATATCCATCGAAGCTGACCCTTCGAACCAGGTGAGGGTGTTTGAAGGAAGGGATTTCTTGCGTGACATCCTCATGGCGTTCGTCGAGATCGCTGAAGGATACTGTTGAAGTTCCAACGGAAGCAATCTTGGGAAATTCGTGCCATGTTTGCAGTGGTTCCGACCAGAATTCACTGGGTTTACCGATGTAAGCTCGAATCCCCACGAGCTCATCAATGACGGATCGCCATCGGATGGACACTTGCATGATTTTCTCACATTCCATGAAGGGAATGTACTTGAAAATACATGCTAATACCTACCAGGAATTTATAATAGGTTATTTCGTTGGTAATTTCATTATACATTGGTTTTTATTGTATGCGACACCTTACTTCATTGGGAAAGTCTGCGAGGGCATTTCTGTGACACTCCATCATTTGCATCATTGGAACAACTACTTGTTGGACTTCATTCAATCCTCAGTGGAATTATTTGTAAGAGGAAAATGGATACTCAAAGGTGTATTTCAGCGTGAGTGTTGTTTAGAATATGAGCAGTTTAGATGAGAAGCTGGTTCGACCGTTCGATGCCGATGGGTATTTGGGCGAAATGGTACGAGTCATGTTGCCGCATTAAAAATTGTAATCATCAGTAGAGTTTCTCTGGATGGATACGATTACGATGCGATGATGCAGAATAATCTTTGTCTTCGAATTTTCTAATTTAAATCCTTAAAGTGTTCTTGTATACTACGGAAGGGGACAAAAGTCGGTCGGCAAAAAATGAATGACACATTTAAAATGTGTTGACTGAGAATGAAAAATGAGAACTAAGTGATTGAGTCAACCGACATTTTGGCCATCACATCTCGCATTGATCATTTTCTCTTGGAAATTATGGAAATTTTATTTGGAAAAACATTGGAAAATACGTTTTGCAGATTCGAAGGCTACGTTGCCCGATCCCTGGTAACCATGAAAGGCTTACAGCATAACTACGCCACTACATTTAGTGGCGTCCTACAATTG
>WJFA01004083.1:0-11376 GCA_009870155.1 Pseudobourletiella spinata | reverse complement strand
TTTGATAAACATAAATTGAAGCAAACATATTCTGGGGTACGGAATCCGAGTCAACCTTCACTCCCCCCACAACTGATGCTCCTGCAGTTCTACCTGAGGACGTACGTACGGAACAACCAATGGATACAAATGGTCTTGATGAAGTCGTTGACAAGTTGAACTTACCATACCTTGACTCAAATCACTCTGCCCAGGTTGTCAGTGGCGTCCAATTCAATCCGCGCCGTGAAGAGCTGAAAGCCTTCCTAGGTTAGTACAATAAACCTTTCCCTCATTCTAAAACTCCTTCCAATTTCATCCAATCAGATCTGAGCCTAGATCTCATTACGATAAATAAATGATCCATTAAATCCTCTTCCAGTCGGCGGAGCATTCACCACGGCCCTCTGCATGACGCTCCTCCTCATCTGGAAAGGTTTGAAGCTTGGAGAGGCGAAGAAGTTGGGAGACCCTGCTGGGAAAATATAATAATGTTAATAATATTAATCCCGATGTTCAACCTCCTTCTTCTATACTCGCTCTTTTTTCACCAGAGGAAAATAAACAACCCTGCATAGGACGGAGATGTTCTAGTATAGTGGTAATGACTACCTATAACCGCAAAGTGTCAGCCGCCTCCACAGACCGAGAACATAATGCGACATCATTATTACCCGAGCCATCAGGATCGGACTGCTCGGTCAGGGTTAAGAAATGGGCTAGTTCGGGGTCATTAAGACTTGCCTCTAGGATCCATCCGGTCGGCTATATGTAGTAACCCATGTAAAAACAAAGCTAATTTGCCATTAGCCTCCCGAACGACGACAGTCCCACCACCTCCCGCCAATCTGTACGTTTAAAGTGAGCTCCAAGCTATTAGTCTATTGACTGGGAGCCATTTAGACTAAACGAAGGTCTCACACGTTACGAGCATTGCGATACAGCCTCTTGGCCACTTCCCCATTCCACACATACAAATACGTACATGTACATACAGGAGGACACACCACACAACGGGGGCGGGCAGGGAGAGGAGAAAGAGACCTCCTAATTTTGTCTCCTCCGCTTCTGACAGATATGATATTATCTGACGTGATTAATTACCCAATGACGTTCAAGGAGAGAAAAATGATCCTGTCGAAATAGAAGAAAAATATAAATAGACGTACATCCCTTGAATCAACGCCAAAAAATTCCCTCCCACTACACGGACTCCTTTCACTGGGGGACGGTAATCCAGTCCCTTCGCTGCTACCGCCTCACCCTCCCCACAGGAGAAAAAGATATCGGACGGGTAAGTGGTATAGAAAAACGATTCCTTTCACCACAAATATCCTTTGCGCTTTTTCTTGTCACTTGTAAATCCGTTTTAGCAATCGTCATTCCCTCCTCCACAAGAATAACGCAATGGCTTCACTGTGGCCACTGTGTCCTCTCCGCACACCGAGGAATCTATTTAGACCCCACCACACCACAACCCTCTACGCCTCTTCTTATTTCACACCTAAAATACGTGATAGCTTCGAAAATTTTGAAACCCGATTTTACCTCTGGAACAGTCTCACCATACCCCGGGTTTCGTTTAACTGCGTTGGGACCATACTGTCATCGTCTTACCCACAACTAGTCTGGGACGTCCAGCCAGTTTCCGAAAGAATAAAAAAGTCAAAGGGGAATGAATGGTAGCTCTTGACAGGTTGTTAGCAACCACTAATGGAACTTTCCTGATTATAGTAATAGATATAACAGCTCGTTTAATTAGTGCCAACTCCGCAGTTTGGTAGCATGTGTGGAACTGAGGGAGATGGGCAGGATGAAGCGCCCTTGTCAGCACTCTAATGCTCCTACCTCCGCTCACGCCCATAAAGCCAATACAGACATATACATGGATGAACGGATATAACTGCGACCCTTTAATAAGTAATGCCAGATAAATCGCTCCCCTAAAAATCCGCTCGGAATGCATGTGGGGTCCATAAAACGGAAGAGATGGTTAAATCCCCACCTCCAACACGCACATCTCCATCCATAGTGATCCTACCTACCTACCTACACACACACACACACACATACATACACATGCATAAGCCCCTGCTCCGAGAAGACATGTACATGTGCAGCAAGTGAAGCGAAGGGGAAGAACAGATTTGGAACATCATCGCATACACTGCCACACCACATCAACTTGTAGCGGAAGCCTTTTCTTCGCCGTGTTCCCTCCTTGCTCCTGTCGCATCCATGTCCCGCTTCCACGGTGCACCACCACGCGTCCTCCTACCCGCCCTACCGTGCACTACTGCATGTGGAAAGATTCCAATATAATATATCACACAATATATTTCCCTTGGAAAAGTCTCCGCGTATCTTTCCCACTCATCTCTTTGCCTCCGTCAGCTCAACTGTGGGGAACGATAGGAGTGAGAGTGGTAGTAGTTGAAGCAGCTATATAGGATGTGCGACTCGCGAACTCCGAGTCTACATATGCTTTATGTTGTAGTACAGACGACTGTGCATGTTCCGCGAAAACCTCGCTTTATACTATTATGCCTATGCGTGAATGAACTTGAAAACTGTGGAATAAGTTTCTCCCTCGCTCTCTCTCTCTCTCTCTCTCTCAACATTTCTACCATTTCACAATGGATACTTTGTTCCATCCATGAGAGAACTCGACTGAACATTGTACACGGGAGAGGAGTGGTCGTAACCTATGACTGCACATTTTCTCCCGCCGTGTTCGCCGTGGAAATCTCCTCCATGTATTATGTAGGGCAATATGGTGGATTTTTTAAGCGGCTTCCCCACGGCCAGCCACGGCAAATAGTAAGCCTCGTGCAATTCTATTAAATTTCCATGAAATGTGAGCGCGGGGGGACGGAGTAACGGAGAGCGAGCAACATTGTAGTTTTTGTCCAGCCGGGCTGGAAGAGAGGATGAGAGAGTGGTGGTGGGGAGTGGGAGTGAGTGAGAATTTAGATGAGAGAGCGCCGGGCCTCACTCACAGTAGCAAGAGTATAAGAGCTGTGGAGCGACCGTTCATTCCTAAACCCTCCACAGATTATGCCGTAGTGGACCGGGCGGGGGCATCCTCGTGGATTTAAAAGAGTAGTACAATATTTTGTGCGGGAAACTGTGAGCCTCTACTGAACAGCTTATGAAACTTTCGCCAAAGTCCGTCTACACACTGGAAGGTCAAACAGGCGGGAGGGGGAGGGGTAGGAATTTTTCGGACTTGGGAAGAGTCTATGAGGCGGTCAGTACGGCTCTTGCCACGTATGTATATGCGCGCATGTAAGTGCGTGATTTCATCTCAAATTTTGGGAAAAGAAGAGTTGTTGTAAATTTGAGGCTCCTTTCAGTCAGTCAGTCTTTCCGAGAAAACCGAGTGTTGAGGAGGAGGGGACCTTGAAGTGGGTTGTCATGCTATATACTGTGCGGCATTCTCTAATGAACATGAGCTTTGAGTGTAGAAAGTTTATACACGTCTTTTCCCTGCCAAGAATGTGAGCCAGCCCAAGCATTCTGTCACGCTCGGGGAAGCTCGAAGATGGAATCTGTTGGAGGAATGTCTCCTGGCAGGGGAACGCTCTCTCTCTCTCTCTCTCTCTCTGTCGGAGTGTAATAACTAATACGCTCCCTTGGACTCTGCCGGGGTTGACATGGGAAGACCGACGAGAAAGTTTGATCTCCCTTTGACTCATCATCCCGTCCCAAATTAATGCTACACAATACAATTTATATTTCATTATTTGTTCCTCCTTCCCCAACTTCCTGCCCTCCATATTTGGGAATTCTGGTATGATGATGATGGGCTCGGATGTAATCTCTAGAGAGGGAATTTCCTGAGAGGCAAGCGGATATTTCTCTCATACTTGATATGGAAGCACTGTTCCTTCGCCGCACTTTTCTTTTTCCATACCTACCATGTGTAATTTTACCGGAATTAAGTGTACGACATAGGCGGGGGAAAATTCAAAAATTGTCAGCACAAAGCGGTCCATGGATTCTAGAAAGAAGCTTGTGAGGATAGTGAGGAGGGTATCTATGAGGGTTGGATTTCTTTGGAATCCATTCACCGTTCCTCACCGTCTGCAAAGTGGTGGGGAGGAGGGAGAGTCAATTCATTGCGGTCGGACGGGAATGTGCATAGGGAACCATAGGCATATGTACGTACAGAGTCGTGGTGCGGCCATAAGTCCTGTAAGCAGAGGATTAAAGTCACAACATTGGAATCTTGTGTACACACACTTGGTTCGGCCTCCCGTAATCCCTTCCAGATACGCCAAGTATGCAATGGAGCCACTTAAGAGACAAACTGAATGCACTTTGAAAATTTCCCAGCCTTGTCGCCAACCAGCAGAGAAGAAGTACTACTACGTACTAGCAGTAGTGGTATTGGTGAGTAGTAGTTTGGTGGAAAAACTTTGCTTCTTCCCTCAATTCCCTTCCCTTTCTCCTCTCTGTAGGGTTTCCTCCTTCGGGGAACTCCGAATTCCGCACCCTCCTCCGCTCCTGTCACAACCCAAAGAGTTGGAGGGACAAGGGAATAAACAACACTACGTTTCTGGGCAGAGTTCAAAGATACATATGTAGGCATGCGGCAGCTCCCGCCATAACTATTCCTGAGAAAAGCTTTATTCGCGAGTTGGGCACATAAAACGGAAGACGGCTGCACTTGGTGTGCATATGTTACTGTAGCATAACTTGAATGTTTGTGTGTGTATTTGTGTCCGCGTGCGTGTGCGAACTATGCCTCTGCGTGGGGAGGGAACTTATGGAGAGACCAATGTGTGAGTTTTACGGTGAAATAAGTGTGTGTATTACGTGGGAAAATATCCTGCCGTGTTTTGTGTACTTTTGCATATGTGGAGCTCACTGCGGAGCCCTTCTACATGTGGCTGAGTATGGGTGCCGTTACAGGAGAAGTGTTTGTATGGAGAAGTGTGTGCGCGTGTGGGCGTCGTATGTCGTGTGTATACCTCAACGCTATAAGTGTTTGTGCGGAAAGGGACATGCACATGCGGGTATAACCTGCATGTGCACGGATGTTGTTTAAGCCCCAACTTGTCCTCGCGTGTTTGTCATCGTTTGTTCCGCGTGTGTGACTGGCTTCCAAGACGGACTTCCTGCGTGTTTGTGGTTGTGTGTTTGTGTGCGCCTGTAGTTGTGTTTGTTTATGTGAGTATGTGTGGTTGTGCCTGTGTGCATGTGCATATCTCACGGCGAGTGACACTCACTATATGTGTGTGACAGTGTATGTGTGGAAATGCGCGCGCGTGTGTCGACTTAGCCTGCGTTTGTGTGTGGTTTTCAGAGTAGTAACCCCGACCGTATGTTCAGTTTTGGCGGAGCAGCAGGGAATTGTAGCAAAGAAGAGCTAACTCTACTCACTCTCAAGCTCCAAGTGAGAGCAATGGATATCCTACTCCGGGCGCGGATCCAATGATGAGAAAGGATTCCTTTGCGCTTCGGTAAAGACTTTCTATAAATCCAGGACGACGAGGAGCGTCTCCCTCTCCGCTTTATACTTACGACGCAATACAAGTATTTTAATAGGGTTACTAAGGTTTTATAGTTAATATTACGACCATCCTGTGTAACCTCTTACGTGGAACAACGGGATCGGGAGTAGCAGTGCGAGAGAGTGAGTAGTTTTTGGAGAGGAGAGAAAAAAATCCCTTGGAGCAGAGACAGGATGGAGAGGAGAGGATGGGGAGATCGAGTAAAACCACGGGGAAAAAAACGAGCGAAAGAACTTAGTCATAAGAGACCATCCTATATATTACTCTGTAGCATCTAAAGTACTATTCCTGGCAGTGTGTGGCAGTAGTACGAGTAGCAGTAGCAGTAGCAGTATCACCAGAATCCATCCCTAGCTTCCAGCAACAAGAAACTCACTTGCTCTCACTCTCACTTTTATGAAGGAAAAAAAACTCTGGGGAAACCAAAAGCAAAGCCTTCCAATTTCAGAGCCACCTCTTCAGTTTTGCATCCAACTTCCACCAAACCGGGACCCCAAACTCTGGTCTACTGACACGGAAATCAGGGATTTCAACCCAATATTTCCACCGCCACAATCATACATTCTCTCAACTTGACTCTCTCTCTCTCACTCTCTCACACACTCTCAATTTGTCAGTACTTCAGTGCCAGCTGCTCAGAGACTTTACAGCCTAAAGGTCAAAGTTGAATAACTTAATTAGTAGCCCATTTCTTAGAGGCTGACATTGGGACTAATACTGGTGTCGGAGGAGACTTTGCCAAGTTTGAAAAGGAGTCATTGAACCACCTGATCGTGTCCGTCGTCAAGTGAATTCATCATTCATACATACTCACCATCAAGTGCTCTAGAGTCTTGGTGACAACCCCAGGTGCACCACCTGGTACCCTTCCGGGGTCATTCAACTGTGTCTTGACCCCATCATTACCACAAGAAGATTAATTCATAGCCTGCAAGGTCATATCGTCTGGAGGATGAACATGCCTTTCAATTCTCTCCATTAAAAAACTCTGGGGAAGTCCCCGGCGTCTGTGTGTGAGTGTCTGTGAGTGCCTGCAGAAATCCAGGAAAGTTTAACTGTGTGTGTACGCTTGCTCGCACTCCTGCAATAGCAATCAAAACAGAGGGACACAGTAACCACCCCGAGATTACTTCACAGCTGGAAAAGCCTAATGCAGAGGATGTTTTCGGAGAAAAAAATGCATATGCATACATATGAGATACTCAATCATCCTAATCCCCGCTCCACACGCCGGCGGATACGGTCCAGCTGGTGATGCTATAGTGGAAGTGAGTGGTAAGCATAGGGAGCTATGCACACGCCTGTGCTCACTCACTCTCAACTACGCGTCTCACTAGTGACCCGCCCATATTGAAAACTTGCCGAGGATCCCTTCAATGGACCATAAAGACTAAATAGGCACTCAATCTTGGGTGAAGGAGAAAAGCATGAGTTATTCTCCAGGAGGATCAGCAGTCCACAGTGTTGGCAAAAGACGGCGGAGGGGGAACGGGTGGGAGGTGGAAGAGCGGCGAAAAAATTACGTGAGATTCCTTTTTAGAAGATGGAGAGGCTGCCCCTAGGGGATTCACGGCCTCGTCGACGCTTCAACGAGAACTTGCCCCTGCTACCAAAACAAGAGACACAGACGCATATGTTGTACGTGGGGTGGAGCTGAGCCGGTGGGCCACAGTGTTGTACGACGGTAAATAATCGGGGAAAATGGTTCTCATGAAAGTGACAACTTCCTTAAGCTTGTACTGCTGCTACTACTATTACTACTTCTACTACTCCTTCCACGTCATTTTCTCAGTGCTGATGGGCCCGGCGGGGGCTGCGACGGCGGATAATCTGTCTTACATCAACAAATGTAAGCAACATTCCCGTTTTCCTACGTGTGTATATTTCCGCCTTGGAATTTTCTACAAAAGTGGAGAATATTTTGGAGATTTGGAGCGGGAATTCTTCCCAGCACACCATGGAAACTGTCCTCGTTGTAGATGTTTGTTTAAGTAACCCCCTGCAAGCCGTCACCACGGTCGTAATAAGTTGCTTCCAACTGCTGTGCCAAGCTCTATTTTTACAGCGGTCAGGCGATTCAGATCAAAATAAACTTTTTCAATGTATATCACATGATATCAGTAGTCCTGATATTCTGCAGATGACAGTCATAAATGGGCCGGTTATTTCACGAACGTTTTTTCATTCACAACATTGCCTTATGAACCGACAGTTATGTTTCGGTTGCTCCTTCTTTTTACCCTCATCCGATCTTAATTTTCTCGAGTTGATGTAGGATATATTCTTTAATGACACTCAAATCCTCCATCCTTGCTACTCTCATGCCCTGGATTATTTACAATGTAGATAAGGAAATCTCGGGAGCGGTGAATACTGTGGGCCAGATCCCGTGCTCAGTGAGCTCCTTTGAGGATGTCTCCATGATCCTATGGTTCAAAGACTCGTCAGGAAGTCCGATTTACAGGTAAGGAGTCGCTATCACTCACAACAGCCTCTTTGCACTCCCCGTCCACCTCCGGCCGGAATACTTTGAGAGCGCACCGCGTATGAAGGTTTGTAATGGGGTGTTCGCGCACTTGACGTTGCTCGTAAAACACGGGGGTAAATGGATTTTAATGCCAGCTCCGCCCACTTTGCGTAAAACAAGCATAAGGCCCTGTTACCCCCGTAAAATTTCGAGATGTAAGGGGTTTTATGCCGACATGGATGTTCATAGTCGTGAAACAATACGCATTATTCCTAATTCAAACATTATTGATTGGGGTGCTTGCGCAGACCGGCTTAATTTTCGCTGCGCACGGCTTTAAGCCTTATTAGAGTTAGCTTGGGGATAGTAAAAGATTGTTTAGCTTAATAAAAAACATGATAGCCAGAAAGTTTAGTTGCGAATAATAAAGCGTACCATCAAAGCTAGTGTAAACATTTATGTGCAGCGTGAATTTTAATTAGAGGAAATTTTAATGCGATTAAAACATTCCTATGCCGTGCGTTATTATTTTTGACAAATATTGGGCAAAGCTTGCGTAAAAACTTATTGGAGCAATTTTTATGAATAAAGTCGAACGCACAAGCGATTGATAATAACCATTTAAAACTGAAATTACCAGTTGGAAATAGGCGAACACAGCACGCAAAGTAAAGTATGACGTGCGTATCTAAAGTAAGAGGGTTTAAGCTTTACGCCCGAAGTAGCTAGACTTAATACTCTAGTCATACCAAATATGTGCTGTTGCTTCGTTTCGACGGAGGCCCTACTCATCTCGAGTAATTATTCCTACGTCATTTACAAAAACAAATGGTCTCTTGAAATGAACTTAGAGGAGAGTCTATGCGCGAGGAGGCTCATACGGACAATGAATGGCGGAAGTACAGAGAAAAAGACCTTACCCTCCCTCACTCTTCTTCCCATTGAATAAGAGTGTCCATGGGAGAGGGAGTCCATCCGCGTGGGGAAATGAAAAAACTTTCCTTGAATCTGATTGCTCATCATGCTAAGGGAAAATAGGTTTCTGAGGGATAGCTTATATGAGGATAGCTGGAGCAGGGACGATATATGTTGGACGCATGCATATAATGGTGCAAGCACCGGATGAAGGTGGGGGGAAAAGTGACTTTTTCCACACTGAATTGAGAATGTCGTTCCACCACATGGAGTTAGTGCATGGAGTCTCTCTCAGCATGGGCTAAGAATACCGGGACTATTACCGGGGGGGAGGGTGGGGGGAGCCACTTCGTCTACCGAGACACGTGGCAGGGCGAACTTCCGCCCCGACGATATTTTCCCCTGAAATTCCCATATAAAGAATCTCTTTGGGATGAGGAAGGTTAGGCAGATGGAATTTTGGGCCGGTAGGATTCGGTGGGAATAGAAAAAGTGAGCTGAAAACTGCACCGGTAGGACCCCTGTCAGCCGGGTCCAGGAAGGGCCATAGTGCAAGATAAGACATGGTGCAGAGCGTGATTTCTGAGTGGGGCCAAAGTAGTTGTAAAAGGGCTCATAAAGCCTGTTTGGGACTGTATTATAACTCCGAGTTAGCCCTCTTGCTGACTCACTCAGAGTAAGAGCGAGTCGTTTGGGCTGGAACGTGGGGGCAATGGCGGTAAAACCTCTGTCCCTAAAATTCAAATTTATATGTCCTCCAAGGCGCAATTAATGTGAGTGCGTGTGCACTACTGAGTGTGTGTGCGTTACTTGGTGTGTATACATATATGTGTGTATGTGTGTATTCGGAGTTCGTCTAGGAGGGGGAGTTGAGACCATAAGTCGTTTTTGAGGGACTTTTATATGAGGAAGGCCCAGCATGAAGCGGCCTGTTATTATATGGTACATGCATTACATCGGGGATATATGTACCTGGGTTGCAGTTACGACGGGAGATACGGTGGGGAGCCGCGACACCTGACGTTGAAGAATGACTGGGGCCTCCGCCTGTACTTCCGCGTCTGGCCATCCGCACGACGCTCACCTGCCCTCATGATCCGGGATCTCCAACCGACGGATGCGGGTCTCTACCGGTGCCGGGTGGACTACCGCAACTCTCCCACGACCAACTCTGTCGTTCGGCTCAAAATAATTGGTAATCACAAAATATTTTTAATAAAAGTTCCAACTACCTTTGGTCCACTACTATGATTGTCAGTTTCCCTCATCCGTTCCAAGAAGTGTCAAGTGTGAGAGGGATATTATTGAGACGGAAGGAAAAAATATGTTGCCAAGTTATTGGAAAATTAATAAATTTTCGGTTGTACAAAGTGGGTGTGTATGTGTGTGTGTGTGCGTGATAATGTGTAAGTATGTGCGACGAGGAGGGAGACATTTGGCAGTCGGCCAGGGCCTCCTGTTCCTTTGTGTCAACTCGGATCACAAGTGCTTGTCACCCCCATCACACATATGCTCCCCATTCAATTCCGTGCCAATAAACTTTCCCCTCCCCCTTCCAAATTGTCCCATTAGATCCCTCCAATATAGCTCCTGGAGGAGGATGACTCCTTGAGAGTCCTTGGGGCCAGTAGTAATAATGGTGTATGAAGCCATTGGGGGAGGGAAGAAGAACCCAAGGGCGGAGGAGGGGGATCTCAATAACACTGTCGCCCTATGAGAACGGGATACTAGTTGTCAATTTGGTGAGTGAGAAATTTGAATTATATTGAGGAGCTTTGGGTACAAGGAGACAGGGAATTATATTAGGCGGGGATGCAGAAAATGCATTTAAATTACACTTTTTACCCTCTCTAAATTTTTGGGTCGTAAATTTTGAGCAAAAGTTACCCTCTTTCCAAATGTATGGGTAGAGGGTTAAAAGGAGGGAAAATGTGATTTCCTCTCAGCTGTCAGTGGGTCCAGTGAGGTAGAAATTTATTGCTGACGTTGTTGGATGAATTCCGCAGACGTTGTATGTGTGTATGAGCCTGTGCCTCTGTGCAAGATATCTGGGACTTGGTTCTGCGGGGGGCCAAACTGAACACGCAAGTCTACTGGCGTACGCACAAAAGGGTACTCACACACATGTACAAACGTATGCACACAAAAGCATATACTCACTCGTTTTTGCAACGGCACACTCTCACATGGACAAAGAAGCATATACGGACTCGGATTTACCGTGACAGAGACTTTCACAGGAACTCAAAAGTATACTCACTCTCACGAGCTGCAAGCACACACTCACACAGCCACACATACATCCATCAACCCAAACACATGCACGCTAACACATACTAACTCACTCGCTTCCTTACTCTGCTACACACACTTACGCACTCACACACACACTCACAGGAACGCACATATTCATCCAGCCGCGAATGGAATTCCTAGGTTCTCAGATGTCCCAATAGCGAGCGTAGCCATAGTGGTATACAACGATGACCCAATTGA
>WJFA01004082.1:0-11377 GCA_009870155.1 Pseudobourletiella spinata | reverse complement strand
TGCATGAATTATGATAAAATAAAAATCATGTTCTCCAAACTCAAAATAAAATTAATCTTATGGGATTTAATATGGAAATTTTCCCACTCGTTTGGCTTGAAAATGTCCATAAAGTTGGTTTTACCCAACAAACTAAATGGATGTGCATCTAGATACTCCGGCAATATAATTTTCGTACGTTTTAAATGAACATGGGAATCTCCAGTTAGTTTATTACAGGGTGCTGTACCGCAATCATCGTGACCGGCCTCACCTAATCTTTTCCAGACTCTCCACGGAAATCACACTAATCATCGCTAGGTCCCGCGGGGTTAGATATAAGCCCGCCATCCTCCTTCTCACAGCACAGACAGAACATCGAAAGACTGAAAGCGAAGACTCACATGATTATTATGCCTATCCTACGCCTCAACATTTTGACGTCAATTATCCCCCCGTGGCCAATGCAATTTAGAATCCCTTCTCAGTCTAATTCTAACTGAAAATCCCACTGTATTTATCTCACCATCTTCGACATAGCCTACTTCCCCAGTAATTTCTCACTAGAGTCGCTTACATCTTGGAACGAGGTTTTCCACACAAAAGTTTGTCATGTATGTTCTCCCAATACATTTTTGCAACCACTTCGACTCATTATTTGAAGTTTGAATTGGGATAGAACAGCAATAGAAAAATGTTAAGTTCGCTTACATCTTGGAACGAGGTTTTCCACACAAAAGTTTGTCATGTATGTTCTCCCAATACATTTTTGCAACCACTTCGACTCATTATTTGAAGTTTGAATTGGGATAGAACAGCAGTAGAAAAATGTTAAGTGGGAAATGTAGAACTAAAATTATATCGACATCGACGGCTATAAACTTCAAAAGCTAGGTTTTTATGCTTGGTCAGTTACGAGACCGGGCATACGCCAACCGCCAAGATTCCTATAAAAATCAGCTACTTAATTCGCGGTATTTATAGTGAATGAAGTTTAAGAAGATGCTGCAGCGTGTGCACAAAATCAATCCTCAAAGAGATAAAAGGTCTGTTAAAATCAGTTTTCATTTTTCAGTGTTTTTCCAGCTTTTGATTTTCCAGTTTGTTTGTTGTTGGATAGGGTTGTAGATGTGGCATGTTTTGCTAATGATAATGACCAAAACTCGAATGCTAGCTTTTGCAATTTAGCCGCCGATATACAAGGAAGAAACTTGGAAACGTCACTCAAGTTTCTTCAGCTGGTTTTCATTGTTACCCGTGAATGATATTCAGGTGTAAAAAGTACTGCCATAAAATCTCATGAAATTTCTTTTTTAAATCTTTGAAAGTAAAGGAAATTCAAACAAGATTTTGCTGTAAACATAATGCTGCTGAACCCTATTGTTTGTCCCGTATGAGAGAGCGGAGTGGGCTAACGGACTTATTTACTGCATACTCTGAACCGTAAAACCTGATAGTGCGCTCAACACCCACTCACTTCAAGTCCTCAGATGCCTTCCAACAGCCCACTGTATTCATGGGTACGATTGAAATTGCGGTGCTGGTATTTTAAGCTGAGGAATCGAACTCTCATTGGGTTTCCAAAAGATTTATCGGATTTCATCCCGTCGCCGTCCCTCCCGCACAGGGTTTTCCTTTTCTTCGCTCTTCCGCTTAAACCTCAAATCTCTGCGGTAAAAGTATGGTTGTTATATCCCCATATAACGCAAAGGACTTTTGAAACGTGGAATGCACATCTCTTGTGTGACACTTACTCTCCTTATCCTGCACCCGGATGACCGATTTTCCTGAACCCTCTCCGCACTCTATAAGCCTTCCCCATCGGCCGAAAAACTCCCCCATCCTCACCAAGTTTATACTCTGTATACAGATTACGATACGAGAGGATCAAGTTATACTTGGAAAGGCTCTCAAGTTTCTTTTTTTTACCCAAATCCGCAAAATACAATTCTTGTTTCCCTTCTTATTTTGCCAGAGTACGTATAGAGTCGGGTCCTTTCCTATGGAAGGGGTGACGAGGGGGAAAGTTTAAAATGTCTGTGTTAGACGTGACCGTGCGGAGGAAAAGCGGTGTGAGTGGGCTATGTAGGTATGTGCAGCCTCTCGACGACGGCGGTCTCCTCCCAAAACTTTTGGGTAAAGGGGTCAGGCAGTAAAGCCTCTTTGGGATCCCACAGGGTGCCACCAGTCAACCGTCCATCCGTCCGGTAAAATCCCCTCGCAGGACAAGAGAAATGGCAAAGCTTTGTCCGCTGCTCCACATTTTCTTATAAATAGGTGGATATGTGTGTGTATCTTATGTTGGCCTCAGTAGTCTCATCCTCCTCCACATTCATCTGCTGTAATCTCCGCGCACCTTCCGCCCTGTAGGTATCATACATACACATCCCCCTGTCGTCGCCACGCAGCAGAGGCACCTTCCTGAAAGACACAAACGCCTGTTGTCTCTATCTCATTCGCCTCCCTTCCGCCACTCTCGTCCGCGTAGCGGTCCACTCTCAGCGGAATTTTTCAACCGTACTTTTCGCCGACTCGTCGCCGGAACTCCTGTCCATTCTATAAAGACACATGTGCATCCGCATCCCACACTCCTGACACCCGAAAATATTTCTATATATACACACGCCACATACCCAAACACCCACATACACATACACACGCACTAACATACCACTGACTCTGCCAATAGTCGTAAGACTAAATGTTTGAGACAGGTCCGTGGCATGGCTTCGTCCACGAACAGAGGATATCAAGGTCATTCGGGCCAGCACATTCGGCAGCCGTAAAGGAGTGTAGGAGACTGGGTGAGAGAACGTAGCGCCATAAATTGGAGCTCGACTCACGATTCCGACCGGCAATTAATGCCTAGTAGCTCAGCAGTTGAAGCAATTAGTGCAAATGAATCCGGAGGGGACATTTAAGATGAAAACGCCCCCGGTGGTAAATCACCATAGAGGAGTTTCCTAATGGCTACAACCTACATGCACATACCACTATTCTCCTCCACAGACAGACCATCTGATTTCCATGCATAAGCCCGCGTAATTTCCTCCGCTAAATTTATAACAAATCCTCTCCATATGTGCCGACATGGAGGCAAAGGCCTCTTCTACGGGTCGAGGACAAGGTAAACGGATGGCCGTCTTCTCAAACTTTTATGCCAACCACCACCCACCCCATACCATATCCCTACGCCAATCCGGCAGCAAGCCCATCAACAGAGCTGTAGACGCTCTATTTGAGCCTGACTCGGAATTAATTAATGTAGCACAATTAAAGTTGGCGGGACAGACCAAAAGGAATGGAATTAAGGGAAGATGACGGCAGAAGTTGGAGGAGAGGATTCTTGGGACCAACTTCCCATACACGGCAATGTATACACGAGGAAAAGAAAATTTTCACTTTATGAATTATGCAACTCTTCCTCCCCGTCACCCCATGTCAGGATTGGGGACATATTCGTACTAGCGGTTGCATTTTAGCCAGTGAAGAGCAGTATGTCCGAATCCCATTGTTCCCCGTCCCCTCACATGGTGGGGACGGACTCTCATACGTACAGTTGTTACCCGTGGTAGGGAGTACCACACGAAGAGGATATTTTATGTAGACAGGGCAATATGATGTGCAGGACTGGGACCGGGCTGCTCCGAGTCATTAGAAATTCAAAGTGGGTTCGTCGCCGCACAAAATAATCATATGAAAACTGTAAAAATCCAGCTGGGAGCCATCCCCCACATATAATGCTTCAAAATCCATCCGAAAATCCTCAGTCCCTGCTAAGAGAATAGGAGTAGTAGATTGCAGAGTGAGATGGGGGGAGGGGGTACTGGAAAAGATTTGCAAGCAGCGCCGTCCCACAATAATCCCCACTGCCTTCAAGCCCTTGGGTATCTTTTTGGAAAATTGCATATTTTTTCTCCCTGTTGCTTCCGCATGATGAGAGAGGAGAGACCCGTCTTGGTTGGCTTGGAAAACTAGTCACAAGTTAATTGCCTTGAGGTTTGAGCCACCAGCGGATGGTTTAGCATTAGTAGGCAGGGCTGCGCAGGTGCAGTTGTGCAACTCTGGATGGAGTATATATTGTATGTGAAGTGATGCTGAAACCAGAGCGGGGTATGTATGCGAATAGCAATGAGCTCTTCCCACGGGACCCGTTGATGGCTTCGCCGGTGGGGACAGTGGTGTTATATGGTGGCACATGAAGTAATAACATGATAACGCATCCGCCGCCACCACACGGAGTCAGCCGCCTTCCACGGAACAAAGGCCCATCTCCTTGTTATTCCATGCTGTGCGACGGGGAGTGCGAGGTACTTTAAATGTCAGAATGGCGGAAGTCCATTCATCCTCTCCTGAGGAGGTACTAAACCGCACATATGTCCCCGCCGCACACAAACACACGCACGCACCAAAATACACACACATACACACACACACACACACACATGTACAAAAACACAAATATACACCGGCACACACGCAAACCCAAGATTCATGAGTAGATTCTCTCAGGAAGATGATCACCAAAGAGATGTCCTGAAAAAGTAAAATGTCATCATAGGGACTTCCTTCAATAAGCCCAACAATTCTCAAGTAAGCAAAGTAAAATCAGACAGAGTAAATCACTCAATTGCCCCTTTATTTAAACACGTAGGTTTGTATACATCGATAAATATTTTTTTATTTGGTAACAATACATTCAACCTATGCTTGAACTACTAAAACTGTTCCTGTAAGTATAGCGCTACACTTTACCGCCGTAGACATGAATCTCAATACTTTGGCCATTTCTGGGTTTCGCCACCCAATATCCGTGTATGTCCTATGCTAATATACAACATTATAAGGTACGAATAACAAGATATTCCCCAAACTCACACTGTGCAACCACTCATACAAATACACGCAAGCAAGCACACCACCAATCACACATCACTCTTTCAGCCTTCTTCAAAAGTTCCAGCCACCTAGTATGGGTTTCATATAAAATCAACAGAGTACAGTACCGGTAGTAACGGACTGGAAAAAGTGACCTTCACATATCAACAATACATCTCTTCTCAATTCTTACATCATCCCCGCGCATCCCCTTCATATTCTCATTTCTGGCTCCATCATTTTCGTCTGTCATCAAATCTCTTGTGAATCCGCCGGCGAGCAGACTGCTGCCACGAGTTCTGGAACACAGGAGAGGGGCTCGTCCCGGGGATGGGTCAACTTTCTACTCGCCATACATCACAGGGTAATAACACAGGGCGCTGTCTAGGTCCCCACATGCTGATAGCTTCAAACGGCCAGTCATCTCTGAGAATACTAACCGGGATCAAAAGGATGACAGATGCTCCCCGCACCGCGACCAGTTTCTCGTTCTACTCACAGCAGCATCCTCCTCCTCATCATTCCATCGTTGTCATCACCATCCTTATCATGCAGACACACACGAGTGAAGGCGGCACGGCGGGATTGGACTGGACTAAGTGGGTGAAATTCGAGTGATTCCTCCATGTCCGTCCGGCTGGGCATTCGATGAGGCTTTCTTCCCCCCTCCATTCTGTCTGTCATACTGTGAGCGGGGATCCGAGCGAGGTTTTAATGTGAGTCCATTTACACTGCCTTCACTTATCTGGACAGGAGGGGAGAGACAGAGAGTGGGAGTCGGGAGCGGGCGGGGGCCGCAGTGATGCCATACGTCTCGTCGACGACCCTCTATGCTCCCCCAAAGTTTTTCCCCCTTGAGTTATATGGCAGCAGTACTACTACGTGATTCCGAGTAGTCGGTGGGGAGGACAGGAGTAAACGAAGCGGATCATCCACATGTCATTGTCAACCTAGTTTTCTTGTTTTACATCTCTGTCCGTGCGGCAAGGGCCAGAATAGAGACTGTAGTAGTAGGCTCCGTATGCAAACTGCTCGGGGAGAGGGAGCAAAATAGGGATGAGGAGGAGAGGGGAGAGACGGAAGGGATGAGAGGAGGAGAATGAGAGAGAGAGCTGGCAAGGAGACCGGCACAGTCAGAGAGAAAGAGAGAGAGAGAACTAGTTCGCGGGGATGAGACATAGACACGGAAATCAATAGAAGGAAAACGTGGTCGTTCCCAGACATAGGGCCAAGTGAAGGAAGTAGGAGCCGAGCAAGACATTAGCTGAATTCTCATGTTGGACGGCCGCCGGAAGCTCCCCTGTCAAAACATAAACCCATAATGGTCCACACAGGCATTAAATCTTGCCCAACATTAGTTTGTCAGTGCTAGTCATATAAACCACTACTGTACGGGGAATAGGCACATGGGCGGACGTGGGGTGAAGGCATGCAGTGAGAGAATGAGAGGAGGAGTCAGTTTGGAAAGCTTGGATTACTTACTCAAAAATCAATAAATACTGGGATTTTCGGACAACAACGGGATTCTGGTTGAAGCGTGGACGGTTATAAATTTGCGGAAAAAGTGAAATCGTGTGTTTAAAATTATGACAGGAGACTATTATTCAGCGTATGTACGTGTGTGTGTGTGTGTGAAGCTCCGGGAGTGTGTGCGGATGTGCTTGTCATCTGTCAGTATGCATGAGTTTCACAGTATCCTAATTTGGAGTGTACCCGTGTGTGTAATGGGCCATTCTGTGAGCATGAATGCATGCAGTTATGGCTGCACACATGTGCTCACGGAACACATTGGAACATGTGTACATGTGTGTGTGTGTGTGTGGTGGAAGGGGGGTTGGGTGTGAATGCTTAATTTCCCCAATCAAGTATGCATGCACACGTGCAGGACGTCCATTTTTCACCAAAACTTACCATTGAGGACATGAACGGCGATTGTACTTGACGCAACGGGGGAGGCTCGGCAAGTGTAATTTCCCGAGTCACCCTTCCGAACGGACAGAACTGATAGGAATGCGGTGGACTCGCCATTAGTCGTGTTCTTCAGGGATCTGGGCAAAACAATACAGACAAGAGTGAGGATGGAAAATCCCGTCATTATATCATCACCTCCCAGCGTGACAGCTGGTAAGGACACACAGAGCGCCCTTCACCATATAGTATCAACTTGAGAGCGGGGGGAGCGGCTAATTTGACTTGGAAATGGTAGCGGGCTCCCAAAATTCGACAGGGAACGACATGACAGTGGAGGCAGAGCGGAGGATTTCCGTCTTGAAAAATTGTCACGGCAAATGTATATATCTATCCGTCTGCCCCCCCCCTGGGTTCATTTTGAAATGGGAGTCGGGGCGACTAGTGATCATGCATGTTCGTCCTCCCACTACAGATTTCCCAGCCTGCCTCACTCATTAATTCTCATCTCGCACTCCTCACAGTAGCTTGGGCGGTTTTCGTTGTGAGGGAGGCTGGCTACCCTATCTGCACACTGAATATTCATACATATGCATATATACGAGCAGATGGGTGTCTAAACTTACTTGACTTTGATTCGGCTATCACCTCCAGGAAGGGTATGGGAACCTTTGAACCAGCCAATATGATCCACTAATTTGTCCAGGTGACTCGCCTTGCATGTCAGATGAAGGGAGGAATCCACTTTGTAATGTCGCTCCGTCACCACGTTTCCATTCTCATCCAAAATCTGGACGGCCGGAGCTGGTGGGGAGAGAATTCACAGAGAAATTACAACATTGTACTACTACTACAACTGGCAACCACATTACCATATCCAGCTCCACCCTCTAATTCCCAATCCAGACTTCAAACTAACTATATATGTAGATACGACCACCAACGTTTTACCATCTTAACATCAAATCAACTCTACGTAATATGGTTCTCACTCAAATGTGACACACTTCTAGCTACATTCAAAACTCCCGCGCGTTGGTTGGCACCGTAAAACCCGTAGAGCTCGCAGAGCTCGCAGTTGCAAATTAGTAACAAGTAACAGAGGCTTTTTCACACGATAAGTTTACGTAGGAAAATGTTCCATCCGTTCAAGCACATTCTCATGAAGATGAGAGTTTACCATCCTCACGGGACGAGCATAGTCCATTCACTCACCTATACGAATCAGGACTCCACCGTGGGAGGATCATGCCGAGCTCCAATAAAATTAGTCTATACACCGTGCATTTGGAAGTAAGGACAAGAGCTTATTGAGTCTCCGCGACAGCGACACAACCTCTGCGGTGTGAATCCCACCTGACCGCTCCCATTCTATTTAGTATGTAATTTCGTTCACGGTGGTGTGCTCAGTGGAGCTGAAAACAGGACATAAAACCCTCCGCCTGGACCTCATCACCCCCCGCCATTAGCGTACAAGTCAATGTAGTACAGGGGGGCAATAGGAACCTTTGGACTTTTCCAGTTTCGCTCCACAGATCACTTCACCACCACGAGAGCCCTCATAGTGGCTGTTGAAGCAATAAATAAAGGAGATGGCAGCGGCGGCGGCGGCGGCAACGGCGGCTAGCCAACAGTGCGGAAGAACAACAAAGAGGACTCACCGATGACTTTCAAGTGAAATATAAGTGCTTTCGGTGGATGCGTCGACAACTGACATTGGTACTCTCCCTCGTCCCTCTTGTTCACGTTCAGGATCCCGAGCCGCCAGTTGCTGGGGTATCTGTAAGAAGGAGATGACGGTAATGATGATGATAGAAATATTAATGGAGCCATAAGTCAGTGGAATGCGGACAAATGGAGTGTACAGGAATGTCGTTACAGAGGCTGGACCCTCTCGCACTGTCTCTCTCAACTACAGTAGTACTTCACCACCGCCGAGGGCATAACCTTACTCTCTCATCCAACACACACAGACACACATAGAAAAGAGATAGATTACCTGAAATGAAGGCCAAGCCTGGCATCACTGCTGTACGTCGCATTCCCAACTGTGAGCAGTTGCAAATTGTCCTTCCTCCGCCGAAGCCAAGAGACCTGTAACATTACATACATTTTGACCCCTGTGTACTCTTCTTCCGCAATAAACCATTCTCAAATTTACTTTAGTACAATATATTATACACACTGTCAATAGTTTCCGGGCCAGCCCATTGTCAAAACCTAATGGCTTCCCACACAAATCAGTTTTAGCTTAAGCTCAGGCCGGACGACAGTGGGAAAACACTGGCATTCGGAACCAAGTAACGCAAACACACACACACACACACACACACAATTTTGATACTGCGGACAAAAGTTCCATTCCGATCGTCATTACAACTCACTCAGTCCATTATGACAAAGAGGTCTTGGGGGCGTATTGCCTCAAGTCTCATTATAAATGGTGGGTTGGAGTCGACAGGTGATTTGTAAAATTCATGCGGTATCTTGACGGGGAAATGGCTGAAAACACATTAACACGGGTTCATAATCACCAACGACGGGGTAATTATTTGACGTGAACCCCGGAACTAAGTCAATCCCACCACAACCACCTCCTGATCATTTCACTGGTCTAATCTGAACCAGTCCGTGTTATTATAGGGAAAGTAATAATCATATTGCCCTGCCATAACTTGTTCCACATCGTACACCATCGTAACTACTTCCAGGGCTCGCTCCTTTGTAATCCACCTAGACCAGCTTGAACATCGCACGAGGTTAGTCTACTCACTCACAGGCAGTTAGACTCTACCTCATTCTAAACTGCAGCCTTGGGAAAACTTGCAATTTCCCACACACGACTCCTGCCGAGAGCATTACTGGTAGCAGCGTCCCTTCCCACCTTGTCGACAATAGCTTTTAAGGCTGGATCTCTCTAGCAGGGGAAGTCTAACGGTACCTCTCACTGGAAACCCATCTATAATCTGCCACATAATTAGTATACACATGGTGCAGGGTGATGAGCGTATCTGTAGTCAAGTCAAGCCATGGCTGGTACTCTGTAATGATTCTGTCAGTCAGTCAGAGTGACAGCGCCGTGTCTGCTCTAAATAGAAAGGTAAATTTTGTTTACACAGGGCACGCCTACATAGCAAAAGCGCACACAAACTCATACATATACTCGCACTTAAGTACAAATAGACATATACACACAGTTCCGATAGTTGGAAGTGGGCTCCCGATAAATCCAAATGCCGAAGGGGGCAATAGAGAAAAATTTCGCAGGATGCAAAAAAGTGATGGGAGACTTGAGGGAATGCTTCTGCGTCTCATGTTTCTACTCCTCACACGTGAAAGTCTTGGGGTGTGCTCCGTGTGCACATTTCTCCGTATGGCCATCAGCACGTCATCCTTCACGGTGAGAGTGGTTGTATGTGTGTGTGCGTATCTCTGTACGTGTGCGGAAGAGCCTGTCTTAGCCTCGCCCCGTCCGAGTGTTCTGGCGGTTCAAGCCGCTGAGTTTCTCCCATGAAAAATGTTCCCATCAGAATAGGAAAAAAAGAAATTTGTAAGATGGGCAATAGAGGAAATGGGCCCTATTGCTCTCCCCGTCCTGGATCTACCTTTACCCCAACACACACACACACACACATGCACTTCCACCTACACGGGCACACGCGCCAGCTTCCCAGTTTTCTATAAAAAAAGTCCACGAGTTCCAACATCCCAGGACGCGGCGCGGTAGTGAGAGTAAGAGTGGAGAGGAAAAGCCTGTAGCTCCACTTTCCTCCTGTTCCCATGGTGACCACTACCGCCGGTAATCCCGTGTGGTGTTCCCTGCACATAGGATGTGGAGAGAGAGAGAGAGAGGGAAATATAAGCCATTTAGCACCTCCGTGGCCTTGTTTCCGATGGAAACTAAATGCTTTGCCACTACCACCCCACATCTCACTGCCACCACGGACATAATTAAGTGCGGAAAATAATATTTGCACGAAAATAGTTGGATTGAGTGGTATAAGAGCAGTATGTGTAGTAGCGAGGCTGGAGGAACTGGATTAATTTTGTTCAATTTTAGCGGAAAGCATGGAGGAAGCTCGGAGTAGAGCGGATGGGAGTCGATGACGATGACGATGAACACGACGACGATAAGAGTAATGACTCCGGTCACTTACTCCTCTAGTGTACAACTCATGAAAACTATGGCACGTTTCCTTCTTCACACATGCTCACACACAAGCCCGCACATGCACACACACGCGTTCCCCATTCCGTGAGACTCATTGAGCGAGAGTGATTCTAACGAGATGACCATCATCACCACGACCACTTAATCTCCTCCATCCCAGCTGTCATTCTTGACCACTCTAACACGCGGTCATTGAACGTAATTGCTCTCGCTTTTTACCCATCAAAAGCCTCTGGACTTTTCTAAGACGAGAGTGTGCAGGAAAAAAATCCACGAGTTAGAGGCAGACTCATAGAGCATGCATGAGTGTGGGTGCGTTTACGAATGTGTAGAAGCGTGAGTGTGTGTGCATGCGTGTGAGTGTGAGTTTGGGTGTATATAGTGCGAGTGCATGCGACTATGAGTGTTGGTAATAACAGTGTATGATACTCACAAGTAATG
>WJFA01004081.1:0-11378 GCA_009870155.1 Pseudobourletiella spinata | reverse complement strand
AACTGTAACGTTACATCTATTTATGCTGTCTCACTTTTTTTGGAAACTTTGTTCAAATGTTCCTCACTATTTAACGATTTTTGACATTTGTGGCTTCCATGGTGATGTGCTCTTTCGCGGTCATTTTGTGAAAAGTTTTTTTCTTGAAAAATTCAGTCGCCATGTCAATTTATAGTTTGATTTACCCATTTCCAGCGAGTAGAATGTTTACCTGTCATTGAAACCTGCACGACTCTTATTCCCTGGTTCATCCAAAATGTTCCTGTTGGAAGAATGAATCTCCATTTCACATATCACATTTTACCAGGAGGCAAGTTGACATCATTACGTTACAATCAACCTTTAAGGTGTACACGTATGGATTGGCTAAACAATGAAAAAAGGGGATCTGATCTGATGAGAGGTATACTTTTTAATCACATTTCCCAGAGATTCCGGATATTACCAAAATCAGTTTTATAAGTAATAGAAATTTAGGAAAACTTATGGGCAGCCTGACTTTATGGAAATTTCATTCACCTCGTCAATTTCAGCGAATAAAAAGTTTAACTCAAAATCCGTTACCAAGGTAACTAATAATTTACTCCCTCAATAATTCAGGACTCCATTAATGTTGTGCGAGTTCATGCAGGCATTGATTCAATAATTCATAAATAAACCATCAGGAAAATACAAATCAAGGTTCGGTCGCCATTGTGGGAGTAAGTAGTGAAATGAAAAAACATTTACAGCACGAGTGAGCCCATGTTGTTCCAGATCTCGGGCGATGTTAGGATTCAATGTCTTGTCTGATAGCCATTATCATCCAGTACCCGAATGCGAATATGGTGGTGGATGTTCTCCCGTCGTTCCGTAGCATGGTGGGCTACATTATTTTTGCACGCTCGGTAGCTTGCTGTCCTCCTCCGCAGGCAGAGTCATCCACCGATTCTCTTGGTGGTGAAGCATGTCCCTAATATCCCTAGCTTAAATGGCTCGATCCTCGCAAAATGGTGCTGAGACTTAGCCGCTCCCATTCTTTTTTAAGGTCCAAGTTCCATCGTAGTAACCCCCGACAAATTTTATTTGCAATTACATCAAAACAAAAGGAAGGGCTATGAACTGATGGGAACGGCGTACTAATGGGATGTGTCCAATGTGTAATTGCTATCAGTGAGAGCACAATGTCGAAAATCGGAAACTAAATCAGCCATGCTGTGGAAGTGTTATTCATCTGCGGCCATGATTGAACCATTTAGAAACAGAATGGGCCTCAGAGGGGAATACAAGAGCACGAAAGTATCATCGTCCTCGTAGGTTTTTAAAGTATGGAGATTGTTATGAAGGAATACGTATAGGGAACAGGGAAATTTTCTTCTCCCGCCGTGAAAGCTCGAGTGGTGTCTGTTACTGTAACTGCTGAAGACGACCCTAAACGTCCCCTCTGTTGTACAATGTACAAAATAGTACCGTTGAGATACCTGGTGAGGAATATTTCAAGGATGATAATAACCACAATAGGATATAGTTTTTCTTCAAATTTTGCACTCGCAAATCTCTGTGCTTTTATATCTCCTCTCTAACATTTATTTTTAATTAATTTCTCTGAACGTATAGCATGCGTAACAAATGTTTGAGAACTTTGCCAGCCGAATCTTAATCATGAGCATTTGGTATGAGCGGGTAACAAGCCAATATTTTTTCTGTGCCATTCCTAATTATAATTAATTACATAATGCATAATACTGTCATCATTACTCTATCACCCAACGACTCCATACCCAGAGGGAGTTTTGCAACGCTTCATAACTAGAATAAACAGAAACAGAATGTTTCTTTCGTCAAACCTGGAGGCCCAGTTCCATGAAAAATTGAAATAAATGAATAGAAAGATGCAGCGAACATTTTGGTCTTAACGACTTTTGTAAATATTTTTCCTGGTACTGCTTTCAAGGTACGGCAATGTCGAGGATTTTCGAATTTTTTCCTATCAATTTCGTAAACATTGCTAGATTATTACACGCTGCCTTGGCCGTACTTTACATTTTCAAGACTTCTCAATTAATGATTATTCTAAGCTCCATCTTATAAAAAGTTAATAGCATGTTCTTTTGGGACAGAATAGGCTGAAACACCCCACAGAGCTGAGGGTTTGGGATACAAACTCATGAAAATCGCAGCCGCCACTGTAGTTTGGGAAATAAAACCAAAAACTTTTTGTCATATTGCTTCGACTTATGAGGACAAATAGAATTTTCAAATCTTTCTACACAGCCCTACAGGGTTACAGTTTACACATATAGGTCCGCTTAATTGAGTTCCCACAACAAGCTGAACTTTCCAAGGAACTGACCGGAAATAACAAAACCACTTTAACATTAATAGTTTGTGAAAACAAACCAGCAACAAGTGCTCTAATCTACATGAAACGTTTCAAATTTTAATACTTGTAGTACGGCTTGTAATAGCCACTATCACCCTGTAAAAACATCAGTGGGATCCAGATCCAGATGGATGACGCTTGTCGAGAAGTAACGGCTTGGTAATCCATCGGAGCAGGAACAACCTCAAGCAAAAGCTCCACGTGTCCAAAAGCATTACAAATAAAATCTTTAATTTAGATCACAATGCATAATTGAGACTTAAATCTCTACCGGCCAGCCAGCCAACTAGTGGAAGCAATGGTAATAAGATTAGAAGAACATCCATGAGGAATGAGGGAGAAGCATGTGTTTGCGGATGAGGACGAGCGGGGAAGCGAATAAGATGAATTTTTTATTCGTCTCCTACACGGAATGTGTCTCGCTCAACTCGACCAATCTGGAGGGATTTCATGTCGGAATATGGAGATGAGCAAACTCTTCATATGCATAGTCCTTACAGTCCATCTGTGGCTGACGTATCCAAATGATAAAAATCCATTTCCGTTCTCTGTTTATTTGTTCTTTCCGGCTAACCCTTGTCTTCCTCACACACACACGATCGGGATCCACGGATTTCCGAGGAGACAACTCTGTATAGATGTGCATACCCATCGAGCCTCTCTCACTCCCTTTTGATTCATAACGGGCAAAGATGACGTCTTAAATCTTTGATATTACACAACATATAGGATGGAGAGGAAGCTCCGGTTCGTACCCTGTGGAGAGACAGAAGATTCATAAATGCCATGCCGTAAGCCGCGTCCAGCATACTCACAGTTCCTGGTGGCGGGAGGAGCGAGAAGAGTGAAAACGGCGTAGTTTTCTTTCATTTCTTCCCAAGTCAAGTGCATACAGATTGCAGTATTTTTGTCCAACTCTTAAAACTTCCCCTCCTTCTCCAGTCTCTTCTCGCTCTCCGCTAATATATATGTAGGCCAGTCAGGCCAGGCGCATTCAAGTGAATGCTGAAAATCGATAGGCACTCCTACCCACAGTAGAATAGCTAACATAGTGGGTATCGATCCGACAGAGTCCAAGCGGGAACGGGCGAAACGATATCCCCCGCTCACCATATCACCACTACCACCACCACCATACCATTCAGGCATAGACACATACACACACACACACTTAACTCAGTCTAGAACTTGTGTTGGACGGAGGAGAACCTTCCGCTGTGAAGCTCGCGCTGTGACACCGTGATTCGAGTTTGTTTGAACGGTGCCACGGATCAGAGGGTTTTGATCCTTGCTCAAGTTGTAGTTCTTCTCCAGTGTAGTTCCCAGCTAAAAGGTAAGCAATATTCTGTACGATTAAAATTAATTCTCTAACAGCAAGGATTTAGCAAATTGAAGGTTGGTGGTGGAGGAATGTACTGGAAAGTAGGTCAAAGTCAGTGGGTAGCTGGAGCTCTTTGGGTTGGGTCCAGTGCGTCACACACGTATACTACAGTAGACTTGTTACGATAGGATCGGGGATCCCTGCCAAAATCCAGGGGTGTGAGTGTCGTCATCCAGACAGGGATTACATCATGGTTCTCTTTAAGCTATAGATTCAATTTGAATCCTGGAAGAGCTTGATTGTTTTCAAGTCCTTGTATGTATGGGAATTAAAGGGGTTGTATAATTAGCGGATGTTGTCGGATGAATGGATGAGAGGGGGGAGGGTGGAATGGAGTTGATTATCCTCCATTTGATCTAGTTTCCTGTCCTCATCTCAACTGCACTGATGATGATGGTGCTCGTGATGCACTCACTGCAGGCACTCTGTCAATGGAATGTTCATGATCGCGGTATAGCCCAATGAACGTCGATTAACGTGCCGCTGGATGGTTTCCCATGGGTAACTCACAGTCATGCTGCAGGAAGGATGGAGAAGTTGGGTTACGATGAGAATAAATGATGATAGTTTCTGGCAGGGAGATTTAAAAAAACACGCGTGAAAAAAAAGAAATAAAAAATTATGCATAAAACAAATTTCAATCTACTGCCGCAGAAGGTATGGTATATTTGTAATTCAACCACGGAGTGTTTTTCCTTTATTACTTGTAACTTCCAGTTTCAAGTGCATGTGTGTGAGGGAGATTTTATCTGTCTTCCATCATTTCTGCTGGTTATTTTGCCGCGTCCAATTATTCCCTTGGGATTCTGACCATCTAATAGGAAAACATGCATGTAGTTGAGAAGCGAGAGGAGCGATCGCTCGAGATGAATAATGCAGTATGGAGTATGGACTGAAGCATTACGGTTTCAAATTATCTTCCTTTTGTGCTCCACCTTTGACATTTGCTCCTCGTTATCCGCACGCGGGGGCGGACGTAGTGGTATTTTCGAGCCGGGAGGATTGGGACGTCTGGGGATAGTGAAAACGACTGGCTCCGTATGCACATACACACATACATATGGTGCATTAGGAATCGCGTCATTTCATTCTAGATATTACTAACCGCCGGTTAGACAGTATGGTATATGTATATCATAAAAGGAGTGTGGGCGTCGGAGGAAGGAGGACCGGGAAATTTGTTTGAACATGAACACTATTGCAATCCCGCTTACTCCATGACCCATGGTAATTCATGAGTAATTATGTCCACAGACTATCAAGATGGCCTTCGCCGGCCTCAAGAAGCAGATCAATAAAGCGAATCAGTACATGAATGAAAAGATCGGCGGGGCGGAGGGGACAAAGTTAGATGATGACTTTGTGGAAATGGAGAGGAAGACGGACATAACGTTCGAGCTGGTGGAGGAGCTCCAGTTGAAGACGAAAGAGTACCTTCAACCGAACCCCACAGCCCGAGCGAAAATGGCAGCCGTCAAAGGGATTTCCAAGTTGAGTGGTCAGGCCAAGGCGAGCACATACCCTCAGCCTGAGGGCGTGCTCGGTGACTGCATGTCCACATTTGGGAAAAAACTCGGGGATGACTCGGTCTATGCTGTGGCTCTCATGGAAACGGGGGAATCTTTTAAACAAATGGCGGACATAAAGTATAACCTGGACGATAATGTGAAGCAGAACTTTCTCGAGCCGCTCCATCAGCTTCAGACGAAGGATCTGAAGGAAGTGATGGTGAGAGAATTATTATGTCCTGATGTGCGGGGGCGGGTGTAACTTGAACTGGGATGTGGAGGAGCGTGCATAGTAGTCCTGAATAAGTAGTTCAGTCAGATCCTTCCAAGTGCTCTGACAAGAAAGGGTTCGGGTGGGCTAATTTATTTACTCTCCTTTTACAGCATCACCGGAAGAAGCTCCAAGGACGTCGACTCGACTTTGACTGCAAACGGAGAAGGCAGACCAAAGGTAATGGTAAGCACAGAGTGTTATGTGGCCGTCCATGAGGGATCCCTCCCTCTTGCGTTCATCGTCCGAGAGCTGCTGCTCTGCTCCTGCCGTATCAGCCTTCACTACCAGCAGACGTTTTTACCCGGCTAAAATCTTGTTGTCACTATGTGTCTATATCTCTGGAACTGCCCAAAGTTTTTACTCAGTCTTTATTATTAGTACATTAGTGTAACCTCCCCACTAACAGTCCCCCCTCGTAGCTGTAGGATGTGCTATGCAGCAACTTTACATTATTCCTCTACATACGAGAATGATTGTGTTGACTATATGTATATGGTTATATATATCTAATATGTATATATAACTACGCTACAATCATTTGCGTTCATGTCCAGCCTTGCCTGAAATATGCATGTGCCTTGTTCTTTTGGTTATGTTTCAATGCAGCGGGTAGCAAAAGTCCTTACGGAAGTCCAGTGCACTTTGGACACCAGCCAACTACGGGCCATGGTAACAGCAGTTGTTTCTTATCCTATGTTCATTACTCATTTACTCTCTCTCTCTCTCTTTCTCTGTACTTTCTTCGTCGTCCTCCAGTTCGTAAAAGTACATTAGGTTGTATACATTGTCTGCTTCAAATAGCTTGGATTCCCGCACCACTTTTTTTAGCCGTACTACAAAAAGTGATGTGACCTAAAGGAATTAGCGCCGGGCGGACTGCACTAAATTCCACGAATTAATATGAGCAATGTTATGCCCATTTGATGTAGGTGATAGTCGATATAATAGTGGTTGCCGGCATGATTGTCTATGCCGTAGGAATCATTGCCTCTTTGCTAAAATAACGAGCTGTGAGCCGCTCTTGGTACTCTTATGATATGTCCTCCGCCGCTCACTCGTGGAATTGGTCCCTAAAAGAGAGCATCCTGGATTTTTTCAGATGAGGAAATCCGGGCTGCGGAGGACAAGTTCGCGGAGAGTTTACATCTGGCCCAAATGGGAATGCATAATCTACTTGAAAATGACGTAAGTGTAGTTTACGTTTTACAATGTGGCCGCTGCGGTCAGCCGTACTGCCCTGGAGACATTGTGAAAATATGTGGCGAGCTCTCGTACTCGCTCAGCCACTAGGCAAGAGAACACTTCTTATATGCCAGAGAATGGTGGACTGGAGTGGCAGATATGACTACTAGTGGATTAAGGAGCTTCCTACGGGCGCCGCGAACCAGCGTAAGCTTAATCCTTTTGTTTTGTGAAACAGACGGAGCAAGTCAGTCAGCTGTGCACCTTTGCAGAGGTTTTACTCGACTACCATCGACAGTGCGTGGAGATCCTCGAGAACCTGACACAGACGTTGCAGGATAAGTAAGTTTTCCTCTCCTCCGACGAACCCGCGGAGTTTCCCTTTGTCCTTGCCCTGCAATGTGGGAAAAGTGGGAAATAATTTTGGTCACGTACTCAACTTGCTATGTATGTAGCTCTGCTCTGGAGTAGATCATCATCACCACCGTCGTCCTCATTACGCCCCATCGATCCAGCTGTAAACAGTATGCTCTCGTTACGTTTTCTCAACCGAGACGGAGTAATTTGATTATCCAATTTTATCCCAGGGGACGGGTGTTGTACACACAGTGTAAAGCTCGTAACTCTGTAAAGTAGCATGTGTGTGCGGGCTTGGAGTGGTTTGATGTAAAATCGATGAGAAGCTCCGGACTGTACGTTTACAATTCGGGTGACGGGGATGATGATGATGATGATGATGGGGATGGTGTGGAACCTTAAGCTGTAGTGGAACGGGAAGTTGAGCAAGTATTAATAACGCAAGAGGAATACCCGCATCCGTTTTGTTTTATTACGGCTATGGGAGATTGACGGGAAGCGGTGTAAGTGGGCGGTGGGAGAGGGACAATCTTGGAAAGTAGTTGGGCCAAATAGTTTGATATATCCATCATGGAGTACAGGGGGAAGACGATGTTTGAGTCTTTGCGTCTATTAACATCCCTATAGGAAGTCCGAGGCGGCACGGAAGCCAAAGAAGGAGTTCGTTCCCAAATCTGTTCATGACTTGCATCTCCACTTGGACGTGGACATGGATCTAAACCACAAAGAGAATTTCACAGGTTCGCTCCTTAATCCAGTCGCAGCAGATATGAGTACCGCTGTGGTTCCTATTTGACGATACAGCTGATGCCTATTTTATGGCTCTGAATACGCGCGTACTTTTGAAATAGGGACGACACCCCAGAGATCACCAATGGGATCGCCTAGTCATCGGCCCAGTGATCAAGTCGGGTGGGCATTTCCGGCAACTCCGGTGGGAAACTCGAATCAACTTGAAGTCAATAAGTCAACATCGGGTGAGCCATTGTCACAGTGTGTATAATTTTGAATAAAAAGTTTTGCTACCAACGGCAAATTAAGATTATTACAACTGTTTTAATTCCAGCAACGCCAGTAGAATCACCAGTTATATCGCAAGCGAGAACACCGTCAGGACCATCTTGTCGAGCAATCTATGATTTCCAGGCGGAAAATCCTGGGGAATTGGGATTCAAGGTGAGAATTTTGTGAGCAGTTACTCTCATCAATTATGAATGAAGATGCCAATTCATGAAAACTTAATGTTTATGAACAGGAAGGGCAGATAATTACACTAACCACTCGCATCGATGAGAACTGGTTTGAGGGGACAGTGGACGGAAGGAGTGGCTACTTCCCACAGACTTACGTTGAAGTCCTTACCCCACTGCCCAATTAGAAGACAGCAGAGTAGTGGAATGAGTTAGAATGAGAATAATAAGAGGAATTGAGTTGGAAAAGCAGCTGCGGCTATAGATACAAAAAAGGCGTTTATGATTCTCTCATGATGTTATGACAGTTGGATTCGCTCTCTATAGTATATCTATCTATATATTTTACGGAAGGAACCCATCGTCTGGAAGTTGTACCTTGGCGCTTGAGGAAAAACCAATTAATGGCTGTGACAGTGCCATTTCTTCAAAGAGACAATAATAATGGTCACCTTTTCATGCCTTCTTCAGCATCATAAGTTGTCAAATCCCGATTTTAGCAGATCCAGTGCAGTGTTGTATTATGGAAGAGATGAGGACGAGGAAAGATTTTAAGCTGAGAGAGAGACAGAGAGCAAGAGAGTTGCGAGACAATACTTTGTATGTCAGTTGTATCTTGACGAAGGCGAATGATTGGCGAAGAGTCTACTGTCACCTCTGGAAGCGGGATGGACATCCTCCCCAGTAGTATTACGATTATTGCTTCTTTTTTGGAAAATTAGTTCTATTATAAAGAGGGAAAGCGAAAGAGAGAGATTTAGAGGATACTGTTGTTGTTCTGTTACTTGTTGACATTTTTCAAAACGGTTATTTTTTTAAGGACAGGGAAAAACGATTAGCTTTGAATGAGAATTTTTACTCGGGGAAGGGTTAAATTTTCCACGGGTTGTGAATAATTGAGATTAGCAAAAGGGATAACAATTTAGAGGAGACAGTAAAATGATCTGTATAGGTGGACGCGGTCCTGACAAAAGCGTAGTCAAAATTTCTTGTAGATATACCCAAGAATCTCGGTTCCTCTCACGTCTCAAAGATGTCGTGTTTAAGAAAAAATCTGAATAACTTTTTCTAATCTCGGTGTTGTTGTGCAATATCGTAATTGTGTAACTTTCAAAGATCTTGAATCAGTCCACATATATGCATTTCCGGCTGGGAGCCCCTTGATGGGACCCAATGGCCGACTTGTAGGCTGGTCGCGTAATAGGACAGTATTTATGGGCGGTATGCTTGAGAGGAAGGGCACATGTAGCCATGAAAATAGTGCAATATGTAGTGACAATTTAGCGTATAACACACTCCTATCTACTCCTATCCTTTGTCTCTCGTCTTACTTTCTTATTGTTGTACATATCATTTTCATTCTCGTCCAGATGGGTGTGTACGGTGCTTCATTCATGGTCTCTGCGAAGATGGGTAGTTTCTCGTCAGGTGTAATCATAAGTGGAAAGAAAGTGAAGCCGTTGATCCCAGCCATGTGCGGGGACTTACTAGAGAGCCAGCTACCACAGAGTGCGGTGTGCCGTAATTTAGCCGATTTCAATGTCCTTTTTTATTGTTTGTGATATTGTGACCATGTGATATAATAATCATATTCACGACATACTGCGTATATAGTCTGTTATTGTTAACACTACTTCTCCAGAGTCCCTCCGCGGGTCGCGTGTAAGTCGTGTAGACGGGATAAAGGATGTTTATCCAGATGCTTGGCCAGAGCCACTTTCCCTGTAGAAACCGATAATTTAGCTCATATTCGTGATTGACTTGTAGGTAAAAATAGCTCCTGTGCGTATAATCGTGGATTCTTTCCCCTTAAATCCAATGAGGTTCTAATGTAAAAAAACTGATCTGATGGCCTCGTCGTTCATTCTGGTAATGATAAACTGAGTAGAAAAAACATTTGTTTCTTTTACGTAGTAAGGGGTAAACTGGTTCATTAGTAGTAATTATTGTGTGCGGTAAGAAATGGACGGAACGTCTCATAAAAAATTAGTTCTCTGTGCCTACTCGTTTTAGTCGATATGAAAGCCTTTTTATGCTCTGTTATAACTGGAACAAATGTATTGCTATAAGAACATTCCAAAACTTGATTTTGAAAAATCCATTATTTGGATCTTCTTCACAGGATATTCACTTAAATAAAGAGAAATTCTGATATTATGCAAAAACTCATCAAACGATCGGATGCAGTTCTCACATGTCTTACTTCGTCACACAAGCAAATTACAGTGGAGAAGTGAGAGAAATTAAAGTTAGGACTGTTACATTGGTTTACTTCCACAGCAGATCACGCAGACACTACCAATTGCACATGGACTTTAATTTTTTGAGAGCTGAAAAACATCACATGGCTTTTAGTACACTTCCTACTTTGATAACTTGTTATCACATCACTATAGTCACCACAATGATTGTTGAATCCCAGAATTGATTCCAAGAAGTTAGCATAAAAGCTCGTGTAATACAAGGTAGGTGAATATGCTCGGAACAAATTCCACTCATATTTTCCCTCAGGGACATTGGAATCGGGCTTCAGTAGCCTTGCAAGTCTGTTTGTAATTGATCTGTCTCTCAGTCTCTCTCAGCTTTTGAGTTTTACGCCTGTACTTCTTATTACTTGTGAAAATGAGCATTTCGCCGGCTACTTTAGCTGACCTTCGTAACTTGACCAGAATGGTTAACCAGACGTACGATGGCGTTGATGATTCGGGCATCGACGGATGGTCACATGAAGAGGATTTCGTCTTGGGATAAAAAATAAATGCAGAAAACGAGAAGGAACTGATCGGCTCCGAAAGTGTTAGAACCTTGAAGTACGAAGAAGACGGAGAAATACGAGGATGTGTGCGGCTACAAAATACTGGAGCAGTAGCTCATCTCGAATTGCTGTCTGTTGTACCATCAAAGCAAGGCAAAGGCGTTGGATCGGCCATACTAGCTTCCGGCGAAGCTTGGGCCAAAAGAAATGGACGCTCTCAATTGAATTTGTATGTCATATTGGTCCGAAGAAAACTAATTGAATATTACAAACGAAGGGACTACATCGAAATTCATGAAACCCTTCCATTTCCTTCCGATGACGGTCAGCCCGTCGTTCCCGCACACTTGGTCTGTCTCGAGAATCATC
>WJFA01004080.1:0-11379 GCA_009870155.1 Pseudobourletiella spinata | reverse complement strand
GGTGAGTCCAAGCTCTGGTTATACTGGAGAACGGGACAAGGAGTGGACCTAAGGGGACCTGGTAGGGACTTGTAGGATAACTATTAAGTCTTGTGCCTGGGTTTAAGGTCAGGATTGAGCCCGAGTTGGTTAATGAATTTGACAGTCGGTTTTATTTTAATTTATTATTCTTAGGGCCTGAACTTGGGCGAATATTATTATAAAAGTGTGTTGGTATGTGTTGTACCTTCTCCGTAAAATCTTTGGGGATCTTATGTGATTTGGCGGGATAGGAGTGCGGGTTACCCTCTTGTTCCATTTTATCAGGTCGCGAGAACCAAGGATCAAACTGAGTCGGACGCTGAGTTCGAGAGCTGGATTTAATAATAATATTTGATCATTTGAGTGGAAGTAATTAATTCTCATCATTGGTTAAATAAAGTTACTATTTCCTTTTGCTTACAAACTACGGCGTGTGTGAGTGGTAATTGAATGATTATCTGACTTATACCCCTGAGATATTTTGCCATCAATATAGCGTAGCCGAGCTATCTGCCAGAGTAGTAGTTCTCGATTGTAGAGAAAAAGGTTAACGTTATAGTACATAAGCTTACAATCCCGTTTAGCGTAACCTTAGCTGCCAAAAGTAATATACAGGGTGACCCAAAATGATATGCCACATTTTTGTTTCTTCTCGTGATTTTGGTGCCGGTGAAATTTATTTTTAAAAACATTCAAATGGGGAAGAAACCCTGGGGGTGCTACTTCCGTGCTCTGAAGAGCTCCCCTAGGAGGTTGGGTTGGGACTTCAGGTAGCACCAAAAATGGTGCAATAGATCGAAGCGGCAGCAAAACACCTATCGAATGCACTATTGCGAATGTCTCTGCGCCATCTGAAGTAGGAGTTATGAGCAGGGAAGGTTACCGTTTACGATTATGTTAAAACAGCAAGTGGTCTTTACCACGTGCGGTGACTTCGGAACCAGCTGTTGGATTTGAGCGAGTCTGGTACCGAACAAATACTCAAAGCCTCAGCTTTCGATTGCGCTTGCGACCCCATTCATTGCCGTACGTTGAGGCGTTCGGGCACAAGAGGAAAATGTGACACATCATTGTGGTACACCCTGTAAGTTACGAAGCTCAGCCAGGCGACGGTAAGTTGGGGCTGATTGGGAATAACAGCTTATTCATCTGAGGATATTCCATTTTCCATAAATTAATTAATGTAATCAACACGAATAATATCTCGTCTGTGTAGTTTCACAGCGGTACCAGGACGATTCCTCCACGCGAAATTCGCCCAGGTAACCGACCCATGCGAAATTCGCCCAGGTCCATCTCACCCAGGGTGCGATTCGCCCAAGCCCAATTGACCCGATGAACAACTGGACCATGTACAATTGATTCGGTTGATGACTGACCCAGGTTCATCTGACCCGGAGGACGACTGGCCCAGGTCCTATTGACCCAAGTCACAACTCGCCCATATTTACTTGCCGGGGCTGATTTTAATTTCCTCCCACAATAACGCATTTTTCAGACTTGGACGGGCGAGGAACCTAAGGAATGAAGTTCATTGATTCATGTAAAACGGCTATAATGAGATCCCTCTCTATGTCACGGAATGCTGTGTTTGACTTCGTTGAAAGCACTCCATCCCCGCAATTCCTGGAAAAAACGCTGCGTATTTGCATTTTGGTTTAGAATTTATATTGTACTCATCATTCCACCGCAACAGTTTCAGTCGCACTGGAAATTCCGTCAGTAAAAGTACCCCATCACACTCTATACTCAACGCATCTTCGTCAGTGCTTCGAATTTCAAAATGGGCAAGCCAATTTACAGAAAAAGTAAAAGAGGAAAAGAAAAATTGTTAATTGGTGGTTATGACTACGCTCACAAACGTGATTACGTTAGTGGGCTAGCCAATAAATGTAGACTGATTGTGGGGACTTTAATTGTATTAAGATTTTATGCTAAACGAACCAGATACGCCTATTCTTACCCCATTTTAAACATTCACGCAGACACTAGATCGTTTTAATATTAACAATCTGTTCTATTTTGTTCTCAGATTATTGTAAGTAAATTATGAGATTCTATCTTTATAGTGAGTGATAAATTACGCGTTGTTGACAGCCTAATATTTTATCCTGCTTCTACGGCCTACTGAAAATGGGAACTTTACTCCTCATGTTACTCTTCGGTCCAAGTCTGAAAAAAAAGTCTGTGTTCTTTTGGAAGGAAATACAAACCAGCTCCGGCAAGTAAATCTTGGCGAGTTATGACTTGGGTCAATAGGACCTGGGTCAGTCATCAACCGGGTCAATTGGACATGGTCCAGTTGTCTATCGGGTCAATTGGGCATGGGCGAATCGCACACTCGGTCAGACGGACCTAGGCGAATTTCGCGTGGACGATTTGTTCTAGAACCTTTCACAGCATCCTGGAAGTGACTAATATGCATGTCCTACCGAGGGTTGTAGTATACGTACTTGTCGATCTGGCCGGAAGTGAAGTGCAATGTTCACAAAAGCGCAGGCTCTGGGTAGGACTCCAAAGTTTATGTGGAATGGTCAAATCACCACAGCTCTCGGCAGTTCTTTCCAATCTAAGAAATGGATCTTCATTTCGTCGTACGTCCTCCCACTGCGCCGCCATTTACACGCGACAGTCAGCTGAATTTGACTAAAACGGCTTCAGCTGGAACACAAAAGCAGCAGCTTTCTCTCACCACCTAAAAGGCTCGCGTGGCGACCCCACTGCAGCGGCGGCATACTCCCCACATTGTTTACGTTCAGTCGTCAAAGAAGGAATTTGATTTACAGCACGGAGAGTTTCCCCCTCGTTTGTGTGTGTCGACATAAATGGGGGGATTGTTCCCACACTCATCACATGTTATCTTGAGCAAATTGATGTGGGTTAAGTTGCTCTCAGCGTCGAAAATCATGTCGTCGTCGCTACCTCACAGAGCTCAAATGTTTATCCATCCATTTCCACGCCCTTCATAGTGACACAGTAACATTATGGCCCATGGAATTTCTACCATATATTATTACACTCTCACACACGTCTGCGCACGAGCCAGAAGTATCTATTCCACAGATTGAAAAAAGTGCATGTACACATTTTATTTCGCCATCTTATGTTAAAGGCACACGCCTCGTCCATAAACATACTTATTTTCACCCGTGAGCAATACAGCAACGTGCATTCCCACCTCTACTGGTCCAGCAACAAATTTGGAATTAAAGCAGGCGGGTTGAGCAGAGCGAACATTATTGCGCGCTTCCACTACTGTCGTCACTCTACCGAAAACAACTACTATTGTTGTACTGTTGTGGGAGCGCAGGGCGCCTTCCGCGGAATCCGTGTGGGGATGATGCGAAACTTGCTACATATTGGTTTGTTTCACTACCGCGTCTCCCTTCATACAAGGTAATAATAAATTAGGAGATCCATTTACAGGCAAAAAGTGCTTGCTTCAAAAGGTGATACGGGAAACTGTTGCGAGGGAATTAATTATGTTGTCGCCGTTACCGCCGAGCGAGCTTCGTTCATAATATCCCACATATCCTCTCCGGCTCCATCCCGTCCATCCGCTCGCATCATATACTGTACAGAGAGAGAGGGGCTAGAGAAACAACAAAAAAAGTCAAAAAAAGGTGACAAAGGTGGCGTAATGCCCTTAATATGACCGCGTCCCAAAGGGTTATGCGCAGTATCATTTCCATTCACATCTTCATTCCTCCTCTCTCCATTTGAACGACAAAATGATGCCTGTCATTTTGGAAATATGATCATTGCTAAATAAGACGGTCCCGCCGCCGCCGCCGCCGCCGTGACCGTCCAAAACGCGCGAAGCTGGCTGGCGACTGGCAACATCCCGATTTCTCTGAAAAACTATAGTGTGCATGTAACCCGACACCGAGTAGTTTGGCGTATTATTGTGGAGCTTAGTGATATGTATGTGATCGTAGGTGTACCATGTATACATGTATGACGTACATAATGCGTTTGTATGCGTGTACATTTGTAGCTGTGTAGGATGTGCATGTAGATCTAAACATGTAGGCTTTGCCATGTAAAAACCCCTGCGCCAATCGACCTACAAGAACCTTGGCCTGGCTACAGGGCTATATGGTGATGATGACTGAAGCTCCATGACGGCACAGCTTCGCCGCGCCGGCGAAGCCAATTTTTCTGACTTTAAAGCACCGTTTAAAACACTTATGATGATCAGTGATGATGAGCCCCGATGGATGCACAGCAGGCAGAGAAATCTGTACTCAACCTGTTTCTTCTTCTGCAAGTATACCTTGTTGTGATTGGGACGAAGATCTTGGTTTGAAGACATACTAGTAGTTAGTGGTACAGACAGACAACAACTACATTTTAGGCTCGAGCCTCCTATGCTATATGAAAGCCCAATGGAATTATTATTATCATTAATAGCTGAGTCCATGGCCATATATATTCATGTGGCCTCTCTCCCTTTTCAGCCACACACTCTTCTCATCTCGATGTCCGACCGACATCCACCACAGCAACTAGGATGACGATGGTCATGGCGCGGGCCTGAATAGCCTTATTGCCTTTTTGAATGCAGTGCTGTGTTAGTGTGTGTGTGTGTGTGTGTGTGTGTGTGTTTACAGGATCTCCATGTTGATTCTCACTGACAGTGTGAGAGAGGTATAAGATATTTGTCTCAGCATCACCCTGGTGTTGTCTTGTGTGACGCATGCGGCCCGATGGAACAATGACCAATGCATGTGAGATTTATTCTCTTTTTTTCACTATTGATTTAATAATAGACCATAATGTTTTTACCACGAGTGAATTTGGAGCTGTGAGGATTTTCCCCTTGGGAATATAATACAGAAAATGTTTTGATACATTTGCTACAGTCACTTGCCCAATAGGGACTGTCTATAAATTACGTCATGGGTGACATGGGTCAGTGGGTGGTCCGTGTTATTCAGGCCCGACATTTAAGGACCAGGATGGATTCCTCTCTGATGGCATGACGTTAGAATAGCTTGTGAAATTTAAAGATGGCGCTAAAGTTTACATTTTTATTTTTTGGCAACACGCACGTATCAGTGCAGTGAGTGGATGTGGGTCATGGGGGATTCAATTTCGCAGGTCGGTGGCAAACCAATAAGGAATGGGCGGGAATGAGTTTCCATGGGGACCTAACAATTATTATTATGATTGTGGGGTGAGCGGGTGTGGTCAAATTCCTGGATTTGCTCTTTGACCTTGGTGTTTTTAAAGTGTTTTGCAGTGCAGGATTTTGAAAATAAGGTAAAACAAGTAGTTGGTAGCATTTCTTGTTGTAATCTTTGACCTTCACCCCTGACCTTGAGATTTTTTTTGAAAATCTCCGGTTTTAAGTCACCTTTAACGGTACTAACCCAGATGGTTGCCACCAAACCTATATTATTATGTTATGGTGAGTTTAACCTTTAACCTTAATTTGTGATCTAGGGCCATCCTAGTTTTCTTTTGTACTTACCGTCTTTTGCATTTGAATTAAAATCTTTGTTAAAGTCTTGCTCATCACAAGGCTTAAGGGAAGTAATAATTGTGTAATTGAATAATTGAAGTATAATTGTTCAGGTTCAGGTACATGCTATCCTTTGCCATGGGGCAACCCTATTGCTTTTGAGTGTGAGCACGACTGAGGCAGATTGTCCTAGTACTGAACTGGTGGTATAGTAATAGTAGGCGTTGGCCCTTCCTTCGGGTGACGACGTGACACACTGCCTAGTACAACTTTTTGCCAGGACACCGAAGACAGCGGTACATAAGGAGGGATAATAGGATCTCACACACTCTCACAGTGAGAACCAGTGCCATGTACACAAAAATGATCGCGGAAAGAGCAGGGCGTGGAAGTATATGTGCGATTATACATGTGGATGTGGGTGTGTGTATTTGTGTGTTTATCAGAATGGGTGCGTAGGTGTCGCAGAGAGCAACAGGAGAGCACAACTTTTTTATATATGGTGATGATCACAGAGGGCTGGTTGGTGATGAGGATGACGGTGGTGAAGTCATCGGTCTTTGTAGACATACATATACATACATGTAGACATACGTACAGGTATATATACATATACAGCACACCAAAAGCAAAGTTAGCAGCACCTTGCGTTGGGGCTGGCGCGCTGGGCCACCTTTTACCTTAATTCAGAGTGGTTCATCTTGTGGGTCCGCAGAGGAGTGTGATGTGTGCAACTTTACAAGTTGTGGAAAATATAGTAAAGCCATTTATCCTCAAAGGCGATTGTCATCTTGTAAACAGACCTTACGTCACCGTACACGCCGACACCTTCTGTTCCGAAATGGAGTAAAAAGCCGTATATGAATATATGTGTGTATTTATTTATGTACGTACATGTAGGCGTATATATTCACATATTTAAATTTCTCCATTTCCCGCCCCACTCTTATTGAACCATCCAGTCTATATTATGGGCTGATCCCCCATCTCTTTACAATCATTGACCATTTTTAATTTTCTCATCTCACTCGATACTGGAGTGTGGGGAGAGCGGTTGCGGGTGGTGGGGACTAGGACAAGACAAAACCCCCGGAAAACTCTCTGGATATTGGCTTTCGTGCATCGCAATGACCCGGATAGAAATATGCCCCACTATTTCATAAAACAGAAATGTGAATATTTTTACAAAATTTGAACCTGAATCCATTGCATTTCTAAATACTACCGCTCAATTTTGTTTGTTCTGTCACCATAATGTCCCACGATGAATTATGACACCAACAAAATATGTAGGAAACCACAACGTACAACATATGTATGTACACAGTCCTCTTTCACAACAGGGCAACTTTCCTGTGAGGTCAGTTCCAAGGGTCTGTCCCTCTTGTCACTTGAAGGCCTTGTCAACTGGCACAGTGTGTAATGAGGTCGTTATACCTTCCTTCGAGCCCTCCGCCCAGCAAGAGTCAAATCAAATCAGCATTCATATTGGACAATACAATGAAAATCCGATTTATTCTCCTCCACAATGACAACAAGGACCATAGCCGATGCGATGCGACGGAGTATGGCATGGCCATATGTGAGTCGGTAATAATAATTAAGTCAGTGAAATCCACTCAACATATCAAGTTTCTTCCTATAAGTATATTACAAAAGGTAATGCTTGCGGAGAGTTGTAGCGAGAAGAGTTCTGAAAAAAGTATGATTGGAGAGTGTGGAGGATAAAATGGCCAAATTTGGCCATGCAGTGAAACGCACCACACAGACACACACACATATAGACGCCCAATGCATGAACACATATTTTACATTGACAGTTGAGCGTCGCCGGACTCGGACAACGTAAATAGCTTGAGGCAGGTAGATTTTTGCGTAGGCATTTTCTCCCATTAAAATTATGACATATTACTGCCCTGATGCTCTGTATGTATGTGTTCGTGAGACTCCTCCAACCCCCACGAATTACTTGACCTATGCGCCCATGCAGCATCATCACCATCATCATCCACACACCTCTGCTCTTTCTTTTGGTCATGTCCAACACACCGTCTATAATGGCCAAGGCAGACGGAGTCAGGTGTCATTTGTATTTTGCAATCCCAAGGAGTGAGATCCTCGTGTGAGAAGACTCTCATCTTGTGTGCTAACCATACAGAAGTAACGTGAAGGATTTTTTGGCTGATTGTCAGTGTGAGGAAAACCTTGATTTTCTTCATCGCAGAGATTTGCGGACCTTCCGTGACGGTGGAGTGAGTTGGGCGCTGTTGCATTTCATCTGTCACTGACTGAACTACAGCCAACATTACAAAAGTGAGCCCGATCCAACCCTCACTTGGAATTATCATAATCTTCGTCCTCGCCGCCGCTCGAGGCAGGAGAAAAGTGGGTTTAATCGGACAGAAAGAGAAAACCTGGTAAGTCCGTTCACGCGTAATAACTGAGCCAAATGCGCACTCAAAGTCAGTCACTGTGAGTCAGTGAATCAGTTGGTCGTCGGTCCGCCTTCTTATTGTGATTCGTATCATCGTCATTTCGGGGGGTCGGATCAGATTCCGGGGGTTTTCTGCACAGATTATTTCCTATAACTTGAGCGGTAGTGGTGCGAGGTGCTCAACGCAACTCCTGGCACACATGTAAACATGTAGAAGTAGGATGCGTCAGTGTGTTGGAGTATTTAAGTGTATAGAATTTATAGAGCACTGTATGATCACAATTTTTTACCAATATTACTACTATTATTTTTGGAGGAAGGATGAATGTTAACTATGTTTTAAGTGATCACAAATACGTTTATATCTAAAAAGCAATTTTTAGATTTTGAACTGGACCTACGGATTTTGGACACTGGGCAGGAAAAAAAAGATTATAGTGCGCGGGGAAACTGACTTGTCGGAAATGGAAAGTGTGTGTACACATGAAAAAAGTTATTAATTTTCCCGTCCTTCTTTTTTCTTTTTGTACAGGTTGACGCGTCCTCCGAAAGGAAAAAGTTGTTGTTATTCCGGTGAAGGGAAGAAAAAGTTTTGGGGGAAAACTTGCTCCCGCAATTGACGAGAGCGAGTCGTGAGACTTGATCTTCTTGGCTCAGCCATCGCAGAGTCCCGACGTCATCCTACGCCCATACGGAGACACACACACAAACATATATAAACATACCTACAACCACCTCCCACCCACACAGAAATTATACTTAAACACTTGAGAATACTCTCCCTGTATTATATACGTCTATACACATAGAAGATCCATCAATGTTCGCCGAGCATATGAAACGAGGGACGCCGTGGGACGACAATCCTTTTGGCAATCCGATCCTTCGCCATTCAGGCGGCTCATCATCATCAGCAGCAGCAGCAGCATCCAGTGCATCCTCATCCGGCAGTTCTTGTTCATCCGAAGCTGCGGCATCCCAGCATTTTATCCCCATTCAAGTCCTGCAAGAAAGTTTTCACAACCAGTTCGACCCCAGCGACAACATGATGGACATGGACTTTGAGCCGAAACAGATCAACAAAATTGAAATACCAGACGTTTTCAAACAGGCGGATGAAGTCGCCCGGAAGCACCACCACCACCAGCCGCATCAGCACCAACACCATCATCCCAATCATCAAGAACATCGCCCAAAGAATATCCCAGCACCCCTGCACAACTTACCGCAGCCGGATAACCTCAACTCGCCGACCAATAGTCCTTTTGGAGAGACAGCACAACAGCCGTTGCATAGCCCGAGTTACAATGCCGCCGCAAACCATGTTCGTCATATTCCCATTATTGTTGAGGGCAAGGCGGCTCCTCGGAACACCCCGTCGCCCACGCCGCAATCCCCACATAAGCAGCAGCACCAGCAACAACAGCAACAGCAACAACCGAACCACCCGTCACCTCAGCATAAACTTTCGCACAAGCAGCAGCACACGCAGAGTTCCTCGAATAATAATAATAGTAATAATAATAACAATAATGAAACGGCTGGGAAACCAGGACCGATTCCCATGCCACCCCCGCCATCATCATCGTCGTCTGCTATTGGAAATGAGGACAAGCCTCCTTCCCCGCCTCCGCGCAGTCCAAAGAACAAGAATAAACCAGAAAATTCAACGTTCCCACCTCAAGCCGCCCAGATAGGAGTAGCGCCGGAGGTGAAAGTTGAACCGATTCCAACGATAATTACAGCAACTCCGGCGGCACATTCACAACAACAAAACTGTACAACGGCTCCAACAAATACTAATACAATTCCCATTTTGGATGAATCTCAAATCCCACCACCGATCAAGAAACCCACACCGCATTCACCATTGGAAAAAGTTCAGGAGATTGTAGAGGATGTGAAGGAGTTGGATAAGCTCGTGAGTGGGTTTACAGGGAGGACGAAAACTAAGCATTATTTGTACCTGGATGAAATGCTGACTCGGAAGCTCATCACTTTGGACAATATTGAGGTGGGTGGAAAAGAGGAAGTTCGTCAGGCTCGGAAAGATTGCATCAAACTAGTTCAGAATTGCATCAACAAATTGGAGTCGAAACTTGAGGACACGGCTGGTACGAATGCGGAGGAACCTCAGCAGAATGACGCAAATGCTGCTGCTGGGCTCCATAGAAGTGAGATGACCATAGAGGTGAACCCGAGTGAAAAAAAAGATGGGCAAAACTGTGGCGGGAAGCCCGGAGGTGCTGCTGGGATAGAAGACAACAACAGGACAGCGAATAGTTTGAAGAGTAGCAAAATGGGGAGTGATACTAAAAAATAGGCTAACATATTTGTATTATAGTTTTTTTGTGACTGAATGTAAAGAAAAACTATAAACTTTGTGTGGTAAAATCTTGGGTCAGTCTCTCAAAACATTGTGTGGACATGGCAAATGACCCCATCGGGCAGCGATTTATCCCCACACGACGCGCCAGCCCTAAAGCCCGGTTTTTATTGCTGTACGGTATGTACATGTAGAGTGTTTATGATCTATAGTGATACACCTTGATCATTTAGGCCATGTATCACTTGGAAATTTTCATGGTTTAGCATATTCTTGGCTGCTGCTGCTGATGTGTTTTGGAGAGGGGGGGGGGGCGTTTGAGAGAGCGTGGGAAGGATGACCTTGAGCCTTTATGGATATCTCGTTAAACTGAAAAATTGGTGTTTTGGATAGTAGAAACATTCTGGGTTGTGACATTTGCCGTTAAATTTTCATGTCTGTCTACGTATAAAATAATTATTGGGAGGCAAACATATTTAAAAACTCATTAGAATGCTTGCTCATACACATGATTTTCATTGTTTTCCCTTTACATTGATCCCATTGACATTAATGCTAATAAAATTTTAATTTTCTAACGAAGTCTACGTTAACGGAAGGTACATTCATTCGGTGCGATATATATTCCAAGTAGTCACAAGTCTTAACTTTTTAGTGGTCGAAAAAAATCATAAGAGGTGATGATAATAATGTTGATGAACCTACAGCGTGTCCCAAAACAATTTGCCAAATGTTTTCTATCTAGCCTGATACTTGGTCAATGATTTTCGTAGCAATCGAGGGGTTTAGGACAACGAAACCGGCGGACAGATGAGGCGTTCACTATCGATGTGTCATAAGTGTTTTTTTGGATAAGCGTTTTGTTTTGGAGGAACTGCAAAGAGCGGACGACTGACCCACCAGGTCAATCTGCAGATTGCATGCTAAGATCATCCCCCCTTTCCTACATAAAAAAATTGTTCAATCTTGGCGGTGTAAATAGTTACAACTATTTGCGTTGGTCAAAAATATTATTTCAGAAGGGACATGATTACTTTACTAGACAGGAGGGTAAGATTGTGTACATGAGGAATTGAACTAGGATTAATAGGGCATGTTACCCACCCCTAGCATGTACTAACTCTAGATCCT